>NKZZ01001228.1:0-20696 GCA_002370815.1 Metschnikowia hamakuensis
TATAAAGGATGCCTAGTTTAGATATACCAGAAGCATCAATACAAGCAGAGAAATGAAGAAGCATTAATACAAGCAGAGAAATTAAGAAGCATTAATACAAGCAAAGATGACTACAGAAGTTCCCTACTTAAAAGCGTTATTGGAAGCCAATGAGACTCACGTGCCAGATTATGATCGCGTTTATATAAACGCGCAACACTTCGCCATCTACTCTTATAGATAGACCTGGCAAGGTCCAACTTCCTATATATACCCTAACATTTGCATGTTTCATAATTCAATCCTTGAATCATGGTATTCTCGGCTACGGACTCACACCGGAAAAAAAGGACCCAGAAAACGCGGGATTTTCATGTCATTTTTGATTAATCATTTTTGTTTAATCATTTTTGATTAATCATTTTTGATTAGTCCTAATTACGACTGACGTTCATGGCACCACGACTCGTAGAATTGCAAATTGGCCTGCAGATGGAGGAAACATCAAAAAGGTCTTGGTGCAATGGTACACGGTATAATATCCCGGGCTTTCCAGAAATGTCAATGTGGATGTCTGTGTATAAGCCTGCAACCGACATGAGGCAGTCCTTGGTGACTTGCGCCGCGGCTGTTTGCAGCCATCGGTGTTGCGCTTTAACCCTTGGTAAGTTCATAAGCTGGAAGTATTACAAAATTGGTTTCTAACACTGTCAGTCTTGGGGTGTACTGGTGTGTCTGTAAACTACTACTAGGAAATGGCTATATCTTCTCCTTAACTGAGTTGTTTCCCTCTTCTTCGTCGCCTCTTATATATTCCCTCGGCTAGAGAATACGTAGGCACAAGTCTCCTGATAGCTTTCCGTAACTATGTCAAAGATGTCCATATCTGGACAAACTACCTGTGATTCCAAGCCCATGTAAAACGACTACCTGTGATTCCAAGCCCATGTAAAACGACTACCTGAGCATTCCAAGCCCATGCAAAACGTGCAGGAGTCGACCTTACGAAAACAACCAAAAAAAATGGAGCAACCTTTTTGACAAGATTCGTGGTTGGAAAAAGTCTTTGGAAAAGGACAGTTCCTGCTACATTCAAATTGCTACATTCAAATTGCTACATTCAAATTGCTACATTCAAATTGCTACATTCAAATTGCTGCTACATTCAAAGGACGTGGGTGTGCGATTTGAGTGCGATTTGAGAGTGTGCGATTTGAGAGTGTGCGATTTGAGAGTGTGCGATTTGAGAGTGTGGGCTGTTGAAGACCCGAAAATGCGGCTCATTCTCACGGAAATGCGCCGCGTGTTGAGCATTTTCGTACACAGTTTAATAGTCCGGCACAGTAGTCTCATTGGAAATTAATAAGTCTCTTACGTAAGAAACCTCAGTCATTGCTTCGGATCTTAGGGTGTACTGGTTTATCGCTCTAAACTAAATGCTTTTGTAATCAAGCCTTGCCTTCTGTAATTCTTGTCCTTCTATAAAAGAGGTGACGACGCTTCCTTTTATATCACGTTTAACAATCGGTGTCGCACCATACTTTATGCACGAGGTCCAAGTGTCGCACCATCTGGGGCCAGTGGATCTTCTTGCCCAAACCTTTCACCTGGGAAATTTCGACAGAAATTTCGAGAGAAATTTCGACAGAAATGTCGTTACGAATAAATTTCGACAGAAATGTCGTTACGAATACGGTCTCGTTCCGCTGGGCCGAGCCGGTGTAGAAGTAGTCTCGCCATTGGCCATTGGCCCAAGCTCCTCCCGCACGACTCACTCTGCTGCGACTCACTCTGCTGCGACTCACTCTGCTGCGACAATCCGTCCATGACTTCCACGGGCTCGCCGGCCCCAGTCTGCTCCGTCACGTAGTCCACGGAGATTTTTAGGAATCATATCAAGTCGCCGGTGATATCGGCATCCACATATTTGTCCACATACTCGTCATCCACTCGTCATCCTTGTTCATTCTGTAGATGGTCATAGCCTTGCCAAAGTCAGCAGGCTCATGAACCATTCTTGAATAGGCCAGTTCTTCAACTCAATGGTGTTGAAGGTCAAATCTTAGGGTGTACTGGTCTATCTTTAACATCATCTTATTGAAAAAAGGTCCTTGATGATTTTCTCGTACTTGCGGAACATGTTGTCATTGCCAGATCCACCTTGAAGCTTAAGTATAGAGACTGACAATTGAAGACACTAAAAAAAAAAAAAAATTTTCTTTTTAACTATCAATTTGAAATTCTACAATAATGGATTTACTCAAAATGTTTTAATTGATATAGTCGAGTTGGACGGTTTGGGAAATTAATGGGAAATAAAGAGGGGCGCACAACTTTAAGGATCAGAATAATTCCGCTACAGACAGAAACACCGTACATTTGAAGGTTTAAAAAGGGGAATTTAAATAAATCACGTGATTGCTTCCGATTTAATAATCGTATCTTCTTGTTCTAATTAAGCACTTGATCTCGAAATGTCAAGTCTAAAATTCCAGAACTTAATACGTCTGCTGGCTTATATGCAGGCACCAGATATCTTAACCTAACTTTCCCCAAACCACCCTTGGCCACGATCTTAGTATACAGTATCAATAGTTTTTTCTAGAATTTATCTCTAAAAGTACTCTCTAAAAGTAATTTTTGTCATTTCATTGATTTGTTTCAAAATACACAATAGGCCCCTCGGAATTGGACTCCTAGTGAGGGTACCCATGTTAAATCTACCACAGACACTAATTATCTCTCTTTAAAAGTCAAGGGGGGGTCTCCGGAATTCCAGCATTCCAAAACACTAATTTATTTTTTGGTGGGATGGAAATAAGGTGGTATTGTGTTGGGCCTTTTTCTGCTGACCTTGCCTGGTGTACGGGTGCACTGCCCTCGGATTACATACCCTGTTCAGTCCATCAATTCTGTTTTTCCACACAAAGATTCGGAATAAGTCTACCAAACACACTAGAATTTTATCTACACCAATGGATTTTTCTAAAATATTTAATTGCTATAGTCGAGTTGGAGTTTCTGGGGTTTCTGGAGTTTCTTCTACATACAGGACGTACTTCCACGGCTTTAGACGTTTAAAGTGGGGAATATCCAGCCATGGAAAGTCAAGGCCTTTAAAATTGCAAAGGGCCTGTATATAGTCAAAAATGATTGGGTTTTCTAAATTAATGGTTGGAACTTGCTTGTATGGTTGGACAGGACAGGAAGTGGGCTATTATACAGTACCGTGTCTATGTGCAGGTCCGCTTGGGGTCGGTTTTCAGGGTTCCAGCAATCGCAGCCACCTCTAATTTGGACCCCTACTTCTTGCGATATTGGAAATGAATCCATTACATTTACATTGGTTTTGATGGCGTGTGTGGCCAGAAAACTATCCTTCTTTCCTTCGGACACTGCTGCGTGTACTGCAGATAACCCCCTCTATACATCTCCATCTCTATCCCACTCTATGACCTAAAATATTAGTAATTCAAGTATAGCAAATCTGCTCATTAGTATAATATAGTGATTGAAGTATTTTACTTACTCTACCCTGGCTTGTATGCAGAACTTTAGACGAATGCTTCTTGACCAGGTTCTGGCACTTCCTGCAGGAACGAGAACCTACAGTACCAATTACACCAGTCTCCAACAGAACTCCAGAAATAGTGAACTCCAGAAATACTAAACTACATGGAACTACAAATGTGCAGTAAGACGTATGGATTGACTATGCTAACGTTTAATCGAACAAACCGAAACCCATGTCGTCGTCAGACTCCTCCTTGGCCTCTTCCTCCTTCTCCTCAGCAGCCTCAGGAGCAGCACCTCCAGCAGCAGCAGAAGAGCCGGAAGCAGCAGCGGCACCACCGGATGGCACGGAAGCCAACTTGGTGTTACCCTCGGCAATCAACTCCTGGACGGTCTTGCCCTCCAACTCGGACAACAAGGAGGAGATTCTGGCTTGCTCGGCCTCAACACCAACAGTCTCCAACAAAGCGGAGATGTCTGCGGCGGATGGGGAGGCGTTACCACCTTGGACCAACAACAAGTAAGCGGCTAAGTACTTCATTTCAGAATAATCAATTTAAGCGGAGAAAGCGGACTATCCTTTTGATATGAAAGAAAAGATGCTACGAAAATTTTTCGTTCGCTTTTTTCGCGTTAACTACTGGATGCACGGATCTCGCCCGTATGCAGGCGCGGGGCTTGTTCACAGTACAACTATTCCACACAGATGCCACAGAATCTTAGGGTGTTTTGGACTAGTGGTTTGATTCAGATCGGAAATAAGAGATTGTAATAGTGGAAAGAGTAGGATGGGGAAATGTACTTATATGCAGGATTTTCGACTTTCCCCACAATTTTTACATGGTAGAGGGTATGACCAATTAGGAATAGAGTATACGGAGCTAAAGTATTAGCTCAATGGATTATTAGATGTCTACGGAAGTTTGGAGGGGATGGATGAAGAATGGCGCTATATGCAGGAACACGACTCAAATTTCATTCAAGATCTTCAAACCCACACTTTTCTTTTTGGCCCAATAAAAAAGTAGCAGGTAATTAAGAGAATGTCAGTTTATAGACTTCTTATAAATGGAAGGGCAGGTTGAACAGCGTACAGGGACATATCATGAAGCACACATGAAACACGAGTGAAACGCCACTGAAACATATTGAAACACCAGCGAAAAAGTTCTGTACTAATCAAACTATTCTATAAAAACATAATTCAACCCATAAAATTTGTTATCAGTGGTAATTGGTGTTTCTTGTTGTGTACGGTGAAATAGTGTGTTTTACCGTGAGCAGTCACTGCGGTCACGTGACGTGGCAACCGCGCCAGTACCGTCCAGCGCACGTAATACACGCAGCAGTCTTAGGCCCCAGTCCTGTGCGCACGTGACGCCCCGCGCACCAGCCCTGCACTCCCACGCAAAATTTTCATAACTCTCAAACTCACTTTTCTCCCAGACTCTACAACAACCACATTTGATATTCATCATGGCTGAGACTAGTATGTGAACCAAGCAACCCGGAAATAAAGTGAACAAATGAAGCAAACCATGAACGAATGAACGATGAATGAATCAGAAACAGGATGGAACTTTTTAAAACAATTTATGGGACTTTGTTGAAACCTTATGAACCAAGTGTCCACCAGTCAATCCAAGAATCCAGAAACAACCCAAATGATCCAACGGAACCAATTATAAAAGATAGATTAAGCATTGAAAAACTTAAAGAAGGAAACAATTTTTTTCCCGAATCGTGTCCAGTTCCGGGTCCCACCCAAGAATCCCCAGTTCAGATCCCCCCTCGATATCCCCTTAATATTTCCTTGAATTTGTTCATTGCCATTTCTTCATTCACCTTTCTTTATTTACCTTTTTTCATTCACCTTTTCTTCACCTTTTCTTCACCTTTTCATCACTTTTCATCACTTTTCATTGATACTAACCATTAGCTGACAAGAGGAAGAGAACCTTCAAAACCTTCTCGTTCAAGGGAGTTGACCTTACCAAGTTGGTCGAAATGGAGACCGAGGAATTCACCAAGCTTTGTGGAGCCAGAGTCAGAAGAAGATTCTCCAGAGGATTGGGATCCAAGCCAATGGGATTGATTGCCAAGTTGAGAGCCGCCAAGTTGGCCACCCCAGAGAACGAGAAGCCTGCTGTGGTCAAGACCCACTTGAGAAACATGATCATTGTCCCAGAGATGATCGGTTCCGTCGTTGGTGTTTACAACGGTAAGGTGTTCAACACCGTTGAGATCAGACCTGAGATGGTCGGCCACTACTTGGGTGAATTCTCCATCACTTACACTCCTGTTAGACACGGTAGAGCTGGTAACTCTTCTTCCAGATTCATGCCTTTGAGATAAGTGTTGCCATAAATAGTATAATAATCATCGGAACTCTGCACTGTAATCACTGTACCAGGTTTCCAGAAACTGTACGTCAAAGAACCAGTCCATTCACCTACTATTCACCAGTCCACTGATTCACCTACTATTCACCAGTCCACTGATTCACCTACTATTCACCATTACCCTATCCAATTTTACTCACTACTCCAATTGCAACGATTGAAGAATACACCAGCGAAGAGCTCCATAAATGGACTAGGTGGATACGATTGTTGGGGATCCGGGATGAATCCAGCTCAGTTGGGAAAAGACGGTTTCTAGGAGGGTTCGAAAACACAATTCCAAACCAGGAAAGGATACCAAGTCCGCAGGATTAAAGGTAATTTCCATCGCACTTACAGTTCATGGCATTCCTACTTACACTTGTACTGCTAGAGTATATTACAGTACTAAGGCCTGGTGGTTTATGTAGAGAATAAAGTAGGAGTAGTCCTGATAATCACCCATGGAGATGTTTCAGAAAGAAGGTGTGAAGGACCTCTTGGAGAGTTAGTAGACAAGACCCATGACTACGTTCGTCGAACGATTGTCATTGATGGTGATTACGCCACCAAGACCCATAACCGGTGATGCAAATGAGATTGTTTTGCATTTAAAGTTTTCCTCATACGAAAGTGGTCGCCATACACTTTTTTCCATCCACCGTCGCACCAGCTCACCATGAACCGTCCACTCACTCACTCACTCACTCACTCTACACTCTCACTCACTCACTCACTCTACACTCTACACTCACACTCACTCACACTCACTCACACCTCTTTAACACAATACACAATACACAATAAACATCCACCACACTCTACAATACACAATTCCACACTATTCTGCTGCAGAGGTACTATTGACTCGATCAAGTGGAATATAAAAGTGTGTAGTGTATAGTTTAATGAAAGTGTTTGTGTAATGAAAGTCTATGTGTAGTGTGTGTGGTGTATGGTGTGTGTGGTGTATGTGTGGTGTATGTGTGGTGTATGTGTAGTGGTAAAATAGTGTGTAGTGGTAAAATAGTGTGTAGAGAGTGCGGGTGGTGTAATAGAAGAGTGTCGAAGAGTGCGGTGTAAAGTGCGGTGTAGAAAAAATTGGTGTAGAAAAAATTGGTGTACAGTGCGGTGGAGAAAAAGAGTGTACAGTGCGGTGGAGAATAGAAAAAATAGAAGTGTTTAGTGGAGTGTACAGTGAAATGTATACAACCAAAAATCATCTTATATTCCTAATAATATATTTCCAGTATTAATATATTCCGGTCTACTCTACTACGAAATTATACTTTCAAAGTGATTTTCTGATTTTCTGATTTTCTAGGGTTGTTCCTTTTTCGAGCATTTGGCAAAGCGCACCAATTTCGCGAACCACTCCAAAACAATTTCCAGATTCTCCCGAGACAGAGACAGATACTCATGAAAACTTGCAGTGAGCATAACTGAAAGATTCCAGAACAATCCACCTCCACTGGAATTTCCCAGTAAGGCTCAAATTCTATTATAAAGCCCGTAATAAAAATACAGTGGGTATACAGTAGGGCAGTGACCATTTTGCACCCAGATCACACAGTACATGTTTATTATTGGAAGTAGCAGTCACTTTTAGTCTCGGAGAGTAACAATAGTAGCACTAGTGCTAGCGGCCAGTAGTATTAGTAGAAGAGACTGGAGATCTACTCGAAGAAAAAGGTGACGCGAAGAAGATGAACGAGTGGAAAGAGGTGGTGGAGATGGGTGGGTTTTTGATCAAAAAATTAGACCGGAATTTTTGGAGAGTCTAGACTGACTCTTCAGATTTGGCCCACAAACTGACTTCAATGGTTGGGAAGTATAGGAATATACGAAATGTGGACTGGTAAAAAGGTGGTGTATATAATGCTCTCATTTTGGCCGAAATAATGCGCCAAAGTTCGAGAAGATATACTTGAAGGAGCAAAAAAAAAAAAAAAAAAAAAAAAAAACTGCCCATGGGCCGTGGTCAGAAGTTGAATTTCGTCGTGGTCATTAGCTCATTTACTACAGTTGCAAGGTTGGCTCACAAGGTGGACATTTTGAATTTTGCTTGACAATGACTTCATAAACTATTGAGGATTTCCATATCCAGCTTCGTGGTCCGGCACAGTGGACTCGTTGGAAAGTAAGAATTCTCTTAGGTCTTAAGTATGGTATATTAGTTATATCTTCGGCCATGTCTATTCTGGAACATCACTCTAAACTAGTAACCAGAGCGACTTGACGAGGGAATGTCCAGCTTTGCAGCTAGACTGCTTTAAGAGGTGGGAAAAAGTGGGAAAAGTGGGGGGAACCATGGCTTTATATACTTCAAGTCTTCGGCTGTATAACCCCGAATTATTGGTATACCGTTTATGAGTGGCTATTCCTGTGTACTGTCTGATGAACCAGTACTGTCTGTTGCATCAGTACTGTCTGTTTAGTACTATCTGCAGGCCCACGAAATGGACTTACCAACAGTGGACTTCACTCAAACTGGCTTTGAACAATTTGAAAATATAGGAAATAAATAGGGTTATAAAGAGACCTATATGCAGGAGTCCAATTTCAAGACTTGAACCTTGTAACTTGAAATTTGTAATTCATCCCACTCTGCTGCTTATACACTACACCGACCAGTACACCCGAAGATAGACCAGTACACCCTAAGATTCGTTTAAACTATACTGGATTTTTATAGTGTACTGGATTTTATAGTGTACTAGAATTTCGAACAAAACTGGATTGTACAATTATTCTGAATTGTTTCGGCTTAAACTTGGGGCTGTCCTGGTCTGATGCACCCCGGATAATTATCTACAGGAATGGCCCATGTGCAGGTCGGCTGGGGGTAGGTATCTCGACAAGTAGCAATTACAGCAAGCCCAGATTTGGACATCCAATTTATATTCCTGTGAAAATGTAGTGAGTTTAATTTCCGCCAAATTGATCTAATGGTCACCCAGAACATTACCTTTCCCTCGTGCACTGCTGCATGCTCCTGCACATATGCTGCATCGTCCATCAACATCTACACATCAACATCTACACATTAATATCTACATCAATATCTACATCGACATCTACATCTATAATCAATCCTGTATCTCCATCTCCTCTAAATCACAAGAGGTATATAGATCTAGCAGATCAGCTCGTTTGAATCCTTAGAAATTGCTCCAAAACACTATAGTATACGAATATACAACTGATAAGCTCTAACATTTTGCTAGGAATGATTCACGAGAACTGCTTGAGTGTTTGAGGGCTCTGAATTCTACTAATACACTTGTGGGGATGGGAGGAGTCCGGGCCAATGAGAACCATTATGGTCATCCTGAGCCGGCTGTTTCAAGATCCTCAAGGGTTAGGCTGTACTGGAATTCTGAGATATCTGGAATTCGGAACTATACTGGAATTTTGAGCTATACTGGAACTGTGAGCTATACTGGAACTGTGAAACTGTACTGGAATTGTTAGTGCTTTAACTTGAGAGTGTGTTTGATGCACGGTCGCGGCCTATCTACATGAAGTGCATATGTGCAGGTCCGCTGGGGGTCTATTTTCAGGGTTCCAGCAATTGCAGCCAGTTCAAAATTAAACAGGAGAGCTTTACAATTTTTAACATGACTTTCACCAAATTTCAGCCAATTTGATCGTGTGGCGGGCCAGAAACCTACCCTTTTCTCTTGCACTGCTGTATGTACCTGCACACAGGCTGCATGGCCCATCTATCTCCATCTCCATCTCCATCTCTATCTCCGTCTCTCTATATCTCTATCTTCTAAATCGCAAGAGATATATAGATCTAGCAGATCAGCTCGATTAGATGATTCCTGATTCCTGGATTCCTTTAAAACACTATCGTGTACGAATATCCAAATGGAAATAAACTCTGTTTAGCAAATTCCTAGCCCTGCTAAATCCTAATAATCCCCCAAGTACAACAGTGTGGAGTGCAGTGGAGAGTGGACTGGTGGTTTTACAAAACTCTTAAAGAATAAATAGCAGTTAATGTAACTGAAGAAGTAGCTGTGAATCACATAATATTGTTGCGCGCCAGTGGAAACTTTCGCAGAAGATGGAACACTTTTCTCGTTTTGTCAGTACAATTAGTACAGTAAGTATAACTAGTACAGTAGACATAATTAGAATCGTCAGTAAATCAGTATTTGTACTGTGAGTATAATTAGAATAGTCAGTAAATTAGTACACTTATACAGTAAGTATAATCAGTATGGTTGGTATAACTAGTATAATTTTATTTAATATAGTAAGTTAATTTAATATCTCTAAAAAGTGTGGAACTTCAGTACACCCTAAATCATTTGTATTCTGTTGTTTTTAATTAAGTACTAGAGATAGACCAGTACACCCTCTACATAAGTGCGACTGGCTCGCCTGTCATATATTCCCTCAGGAAGAGGACACGTACTCGTTAGTTACCAGCTCCTGGCTAATAAAAGTTGGACCAGCTCCTGGCTAATAAAAGTTGGACCAGCTCCTGGATAATAAGAGTTGGACGAGAGCTCTATATTGGCTAGACCAGTACATCCTAAGATAAAGCCCACATTGCTTTTTCCAATACAATGTCTAAGTTGTTTTCATCTGATCATACTGCATGAGAATGGAATGAGCATGGACTGCGCATGCAGTACGTCTCGCCTTGCGAGTCGAGCACGCTTAACAAATATAACCACTTAATGTATAAGTACCATAATGATTCTATAATTAGATCTTTAGAATAATCACCTGTTAAACCTGTATAGCCATAGATATAAGGTAAATATATCTTGAGAATAGACCAGTACACCCTAAGATATATGTAGAAATATTTTCCCACATTAACAAAAGCCTTAGAGACTACGAAAAGGTCTACCTTAATCATTACTTCAGAATCGCTTATTCCGTTCTTCACCCAGGCGCCATAGCCACTACGGAAGAAGAATGGGACGAGTACGCTTCAAATAAGGGGTATTCCAAAGAGATGGGGAGACAAACCCTCATCTATAGTGTCCACCGCCAAATCCACATCTACCACTATGTTATTATCACTGCTATGGACCCCTCTTTAAGAGTCGAAGCAAACAGCTTAAAATTAAAGAGAAACAATCCGTCACTAGTCAAACTATCCAGGACCTAAGCCCTAGTGTGGAGTGTGGTGGCCATATTTCTGGCCCAAGTTCAAGAAAACAGCCTGGACTTCTCATCCCTATGATTATATTCAGTTGTTGTATTTGGGGAATGACCTCCAGCACATTGATCATAAATGAGAAAGGACCTGGGTTTTGATGGGTAAAAAAAATGGAGCGAATATGGGGCGAGGAGGAGGGGGGGACATGGCTTTATATATGTTTTCGCGCGCGCCCTCTTAAATTGCAACCATTTAAATCGCGCATCGTTCAATATATAAAGAGCCACGCCCCTCGCATTGTTTTTACAACCCACTTTTTATTTCTACAGCCATCCTTCCAACGCTTTAACGATCATGCAAGGAGTATTGCTTTCCTAGCAGTATCTCAGTTGTCTCTTTGTGGACCAGCCTGCTCTACTGAATTACTAAAGAGGGTCCGCCACATTTACTTTGAATGGACCATTTCCCAAGTCATTTGGGAAGAGTCCAAGTTAACAAAAGTCCGGACAATGGACTATGCCGTTGGAGACCATACGGCCGAGCTAAAAAGCTCGACCTCTACTACTTCCTAGTCAAAACTCTTTTGACGCACCGAAAACCCACCAAAAGGAGGATCGATATTGACCTCCCCTCCAATCTACCGCCAATACATGCCTGGTTGTCTACTTTTTCACTCTACATCACTGAGAAAAAGACACAAAAGACAAAAAAAATCAAAAAAAATCAAAAAAAGACAAAAATCAATAAAAAGAAATCAAAAGAGAACACCAGAAACAGATCCCAGAAAAGAATACCTTTCTAGTACTGGAATTTAAAGAACAGCCAAGAAGTGGCTAAAAAGAGTGTTCAGGTTCAAAGGTATTGAATTGACTCCAGATTCATCGCGCAAAAACATTTCATACTGGAAACCGTCGACGACGATTCAAACCCCAAAAAGTCTCTTCACCCGGGCGTCTCTAATCACTGAACTTCCACTACTTATCTTGGGCACATGGAGTTTTTACACCGTCCAACGGTTTTCTCCGCCTAAATTCGTAGTTAGTCTATAGTGACGAATAAACATATATATATATGGTAGAGCTAAATCATTCGCACTTGAACCTAGAGCTAACATCATAATAGCTTATTGACTCATAGAAGATAAAGCTTTTCCCACGCAGTGGAATTTCCAACCGAAGCCGGGCTTTAAAATTGATTTATTCTATTTCTAGCTATTAATAATCTTAAAATATTAGGTGATAATTTTTTTAAAGTTATATATCTTAATATAGTTAATATCAATAGACCAAAAGTTAAGAAATAAAGATACCGCGATCCTGTATAAATCAATTCTAACAATGGTATTCAAAGAAGATCTTGGACTTGATGGCAGTGGTGCAGAACCAAAATCCCAAAAATTTGTTCCTCTCACGGTTACAAGGCAACACTGCTGATGCCGATGCAGAGATTGGACCAGACCAGTTGCGGTGGATAGGGCCCATCCGGTTTGATTTGGACGTCGCTCCAGGAGTCGGAGGTGAGGGTGCAGGAAACGATTTGCGGTGAAGAAAAAGGTATTACAGGTGCAGGAAAAGGATTTACAGGTGCAGGAAAAGATTTGCAGGTGGAAGAAAAGGATTTGCAGGTGGAAGAAAAGGATTTGCAGGTGGAAGAAAAGGATTTGCAGGCTAATGGCTTTAAGGATGTTGTGGGCACGGAATGGGAAGATATGCCTTAAAAAAAAAAAAAAAAGAAAAAAAAAGGTCAATGACAAACACAACATTTTCTACGGGGAGAACATGCCTTATATGCCTTACATGCTGCGCGACCCACACTTCTTCCTTGGCGCATTACCGTACGATGTAAAACAGGGACTTGAAGGAATAGAATTAGGGGAGATCGAGAATATAGAGTAGAATACAGAATAGAATAGAGAATAGAGAATAAAGTTTGAAAAAAAAATAACGATTTACACCCTTCAAAAATTAATGAATTGTCATTGTTAGAAAGATGTCTTAAACACTTTAACTTGCATGATTTGTGTTTGGATGGTCTTTAAAGCGCAGCCTGCACATAGAGGGGAGATTGATTGGGGCTCGTATGCTTAGGCTTCTCATTTAGCCGTCTTCACTTATTTATCGAAACAAATGACTCTCTGAAAACCAGGCTTATAAAGATAATCTATCCCCAAATATTATCCTTTTTTTTTTGGAGTTCATGGCAGGACCACACGTCATTGGGAGGTTTATTTCTGGACCTGGTCCGGCATATACCTCAGCCCACCTGCAGTACCTTTTTGGTTTATGCAGTACCATGAGTCTACATGCAGTACCACAAACCACATGCAGTACCTTGGGTTTCGTTCGACGGACGTCTGAACAACCAAGACAATTGGGCCAAGCCTTAAAACCATGCACTGACCATTCGTCTATACCAGCTGTACATCTAAGGTTGGGAGTACCAAAATTTTGGCTTGTGTCGGAGTATAGTTGTGGAGTCCCATGTACTGGAGTGTGTGTAGAGGATGTGAGAATTTCTTTTTTGTTTTTTTTTCTTTTTTTCTCGTCTATTTCTCCAGACTATGCGGCTTCTTTTGCTTCGCCCGCGTCTCATTTGTCATCGGCATTCTTCGTCATTCGCAACTGCGCATTGAGGCTGCAAACTGCCCTTTCCAAGCCTCGCCAAGCCCCGTGCCCGCTTTGAAACGCCACTTTCTCCTTGAGTCGATCCCAACATGAAACACGCCACAAAACTACTGAGAGTCCTATATAAGAGGGTGGCTCCCGCCTCCTCTCCTCTACTTTTTCATTCCACTCAACAACTCCTCCTTCCCTTGAACAACTCCTTATCTCCTACTACTGACTAAAATGCAACCCGCCACTTTATTTCTCCTTGCTACCGCTGTTTTGGCCTTGCCAACCGGCACTAACTTGCACGCCGATGCTATCAAGGATGTGGCTGTTCCTGAGGACGTCCAGGTCCCAGAAACCGATGGAATGGTTGTCCCAGAAAAACGGGACGCTGGTGTCTCACCTTACGCTCTGAGCCATGTCAGAAACAACGGCCAGTACGGAAACAGATACCAATACGCTAAGCGGGCTGGCGCCTCACCTTACGCCCTGAGCTTCATCAGAACCCAGGGCCAGTACGGAAGAAACCAGAACCAAGAGCAAAACCAAGAGCAAAACCAGGACCAAAACCAGGACCAGTACGACCAGTACGACCAGTACGACGACCAGTACGACCAGTACGATAACGAGTACGACAACCAGTACTGGAAGGCTAAGCGCGACGCTGGTGTCTCACCTTACGCCCTGAGCCATGTCAGAAACAACGGCCAGTACGGAAGCAACAGATACGCTAAGCGCGACGCTGGTGTCTCACCTTATGCCCTGAGCCATGTCAGAAACAACGGCCAGTACGGAAGCAACAGATACGCTAAACGGGATGCCGGTGTCTCGCCTTACGCCCTGAGCCATGTCAGAAACAACGGCCAGTACGGAAGCAACAGATACGCTAAGCGTGCTGGCGCCTCACCTTACGCTCTGAGCTTTATCAGAACCCAAGGCCAGTACGGAAGAAACCAGGACCAGGACCAGGACCAGGACCAAAACCAGGACCAAAACCAGGACCAAAACCAGGATCAGTACGACCAGTACGACAACGAGTACGACGACCAGTACTGGAAGGCTAAGCGCGACGCTGGTGTCTCACCTTATGCCCTGAGCCATGTCAGAAACAACGGTCAGTACGGAAGCAACAGATACGCTAAACGGGCTGGCGCCTCACCTTACGCCCTGAGCTTTATCAGAAGCCAGGGTCAGTACGGAAGAAACCAGAACCAGGACCATGAGCTGACCCAAAACCAGGACGAGAACCAGGAGCAGGAGCAGGACGCCGAGGAGCAGGAGCAGGACGAAAACTTGGGCCAAACTGAAACCCAGGACGAAAACTAAGGCCAGAAGTAAGGCCAGGGCCAGAATGTGATAAGACAGTATTGATGGAGAAGGTCAAGACGCTCCATAGTGTGCAAACCTTCATCTGTGAACTTACCGACATGGCCGATTCCTTTGTTTACTACAGCGAGGAAGATTCAGGTATAGAGATTATAGAATTGAATGTTTATAGATATTTCTTTAATTGTTTTAAAATAATAACAAGTCATGTAATACACAACAGAGAAGGATTTCCCAGAGAATCCCAAAGAGACTATATTCAATTCAGAGACATGTAAATAAGACGGCCAAAAAAGAAAAGAATTGGACCTGGAAAAAAGGAATACTGCACAGAACTGGACCTATACAAACTGGGCTACTGGACAAAACCAGACTATTAGTAGACAAAAATAGACAATTAGTAGACAAAATTGGACTACTACTCAAAACTACATCTAGACAAACTGTCCTAGACAAACTGTCCTAGACAAACTGTCCTACCCGGGACACTTTAGATAGCTTCGGACAACTTTTCATCTTGCAGCAACCATGAGACTCCCCTTAACCTGTGTCACCACCTTAGCTACTGCCATGTTGACCGCAAGCCCACCTCAAAAACGTTTCCACAACTACCAGGACACGATGGTGCAGGGAGTCAACCTCGGAGGCTGGTTTGGGTTGGAGGCATACATCACACCCTCTCTTTTCCAGGCCTTTGGTGATGATGTTCTGGTGGACGAGTACCACCTCACTCAAAAATACGGCAAGGACTCAAAATACGGCAAGGACTCAAAATACGGCAAGGAACCAAAATACGGCAAGGACCCAAAAGTACGGCAAGGAGAAGGCCTTGGAGGTGATGCAACAGCACTGGAACACCAGGTACACCGAGCAAGATTTCAAGGACATTGCTGATGCCGGGATCAACACTGTTCGTAACCCCATTGGATATTGGGCATTTCAAACCTTGGACGACGACCCATCCGTGCAGGGCCAGAGAGAGTACTCAACCGCAACCGCAACATCAACACCAACATCAACATCAACACCAACATCAACATCAATATCAACACCAACACCAACAGCAACATCAACACCAACAGCAACCACAGACCTTCCAGTAGTCCATTCAAAACGACCTGAACTTTGTTGATGGAAAAAACTCGGGCCTACCCAAAAAGCGGCTTCATGTCAAACAAAATACACAGCAAGCTGCATTCATGCCACCTCAAAGTGAAGCGCTGCCCAAATCTCATCCAAATGACCATCCACAATCCAATCATGGAATCCTCATACTCCTCCTGGACAAGCTTCTCCTCAAGCACCACCCAATAAGTCTAATCTTTTTGAATTTTTTCGAGTCTTTTTGAGTCTTTTTGAGTCTTCTTTGGAGGTGTTTCTCCACACCCACATCAACACTTTATGACTGAATGCCTGATTATGTGAGCGTGATCATGTGAGCGTGATCATGCTTTCTGATGTTATCAATTCTTTTTAAAAGATAATGGCCATTTGTATATTGTAATGATTTTTTGGACCTTCTGGCAAAAGTCAATGGCGCAAACAAGGATGAATGTACTCATTGGCTGTAACGGGTCATCGCTGTGAATTGCTGAAAAGAAAAAGAGTAGTTTCAAATTTAAACTTTTTTTTTTGTGGCCGTCATCATGTATGGTTGTGGGGCTTGGTTCTGCGAGGCTGCAATTCCTGGTGGGGTGAGCATGGCGGCCGCGACCGCTTTATATATGCTCGACTGTTTCACATCTGATACGTCCTGTACTTGCATTTGTGTCTGCATTTGCCACCGAACCTGCAGCTCTGGGTATATAAGTAGGCGATCCCTAAGTCTGATTGAATGTGATTATGTGAATGTGATTATGTGAAATTGACTATCTTTTCCTGATTATGTGAAATTGACTATCTTTTCCTGATTATGTGAAATTGACTATCTTTTCCTGGTTATCTTGTCCTGCTTGCTCCTTCATCTCATCCATCTTTTCCAAATTATTTAACAAGGGATTGCTTCATATTCTGATGGTCAGTTCATGGCTGGCTGTGGTGAGAGGCTCAGTCGATGCGCTTGAGATGCAAATGCTACTTCTCAGTGCGAAGATAATTTTGAAACCATGACCCACTGGATGGCATTTCAAACCTTGAACGACCACCCATTCGTACAGGGCCAGAGAGAGTACTTTGATAAGGCCATCCAGTGGGTCATGGCTTCAAAAGTTGAATGTGTGGGTTGACTTGCATGGATTCCCCGGCTCTCAAAACGATTTCGACAACTCTGGCTTGCGTGACCAGATCAAGTACCAAACCGATGAAAACAGAAGCTTGAAATGTCGGTCTTGCAGACGATTTTCGACAAGTACGGAAGCAAGGACCATGAGGATGTGATTCCCGGAAGCAAGGACCACGAGGATGTGATTCCCGGAAGCAAGGACTACGAGGATGTGATTTCCGGAAGCAAGGACTACGAGGATGTGATTTCTGGTATCGAGTTTTTGAACGAACCTTTGGGTCCTGCCGCAGAAATGAACCAAATCAAGAACTTCTACAACTGGTCGTACCAGAACATACGTTCCGTTTCCATCAACAATGCCATCATATTCAATGCTTTCCAACAACCAAACTACTGGACTTGGAACTAAGCTTAGAAAACCACATGGATTTTTGTAAATCACGACTCATTCTCGTGAATCACGACATTTCATTTTCGTGAATCACGACTCATTCTCGGAAATCACCATTTTCCCCAGTCTATCTCTATCCATCTATCTATTTAAAACTTCTCCCCCTTTCTGGCCTCCCTCTCATCACAACTCTCCAGCTGTAACGACCCAGTAGCTTATGTAGCCCAAGTCCACCATGTTCTGACACTCCACCATGTTCTGACCCTTGTCCAAAATATACCTATAACAGCATTAACTCTGCCATCTTCCTAGTACTCTGTTCTCTGATATTAAGAACTGGACCTTGAATCCAGACAGAATTATCCAGACAGAATTATCCAGACAGATAAAATAGAGACAGAATTATCAAGACAGAATTATCCAGACAGATCTCTCTAGACACCAATAACGACTTGGAGTAGATGAGTTTTAAACAGAGAATGGAGCCATTGATACTGTTCATTATCCTTCTCCCTCCTTTCAAGTCTTTATCCACCAAATAGAACTCTCTGTACTCATCAATTCCATGGTGGCAGTGGTACTCACGTCATATGGCCCATGTATAATTGATCAGTTACTTAGTAGTCGTAGTAGTAGTCGTAGTAGTAGTCAGTAGTAGTAGTCAGTAGTAGTACCACTTGGTGTAGTAGTAGTCAGTAAAAGGAGTAGTACCACTTGGTATAGTACCATGAACCGACTATTTACACTGACTTTCATTACACTAACCTGGATTTTCCTCCCTTGTCAAAAACGTAGCTTTGGTGTATCCCCTTTGGGGCTACCACCATTGGAAAGGGGCGGTTTGGGTGTACCAGAAACACCAATAACGCCATTTTGGCCAAAAATGTCCGTTTTTCGGGGTTCACCCACTTTAAAAAATGGAAAATCAAGCGGTTCAAAACGTAATTACTCTTTCTAGTTTTCTACTCTTTCTAGTTTTCTACTCTTTCTAGTTTTCTACTCTTTCTAATTTTCTACTCCGTCAGGTTTTTCTAGCCTTTGTCGGTATATTCTGTCTACTCTGTCTGTTGTCTATTGTCTACTCTGTCTGCCTACTGTTTAGTCTGTCTAGCCTGTCTGATTTCTCCCGAGTATTTCTGTCTGTTGACTTTGTCTGGTCTTTCCACTCTTTCTAGTGTGTCTATTCTTTCTAATCTGTATATTCTGTATAATCTGTCTACCGGCTAGTTAACCTGCATGGAAATGACGTTAACCTATAGACTCTATGTTTAGCTATACTAATTGTCTCGTAAAAGTGTAGTTTTTCTCGTAAAATTGTGGAATATCCTCGTAAAAATGTAGTTTTTCCTCATAAAAATGTAGTTTTTCTCGTAAAAATATAGAATATTCTCGTAAAAATGTAGAATATCCTCGTAAAAATGTAGTTTTTCTCGCAAAAATGTAGTTTTCTCGTAAAAATGTGGAATATCCTCGTAAAAATGTAGTTTTTCTGGTAAAAATGTAGAATATCCTCGATTAATCCAAAATTGTCTCGTAAAATTGTAGTTTTTCTCGTAAAAATGTGGAATATCCTCGAATAATCCAAAATAGTCTCGTAAAATTGTAGTTTTTCTCGTAAAAATGTGGAATATCCTCGTAAAAATGTAGTTTTTCTCGTAAAAATGTAGAATATTCTCGTAAAAATGTAGAATATCCTCGTAAAAATGTAGTTTTTATCGTAAAAGTATAGAATTTCCTCATAAAATTGTAGTTTTTCTCGTAAAAATATAGAATTTCCCCATAAAAATGTAGAATATCCTCATAAAAATATAGAATATCCTCAATTAATCCAAAATTGTCTCGTAAAATTGTAGTTTTTCTCGTAAAAATGTGGAATATCCTCGTAAAAATGTGGAATATCCTCGTAAAAATGTAGTTTTGCTCGTAAAAATGTAGAATATCCTCGTAAAAATGTAGAATTTCCTCGTAAAAATGTAGTTTTTCTCGTAAAAATGTGGAATATCCTTGTAAAAATGTAGTTTTTCTCGTAAAATTGTAGAATATCCTAGTAAAAATGTAGTTTTTCTCGTAAAAGTATAGAATTTCCTCATAAAATTGTAGTTTTTCTCGTAAAAGTATAGAATTTCCTCATAAAATTGTAGTTTTTCTCGTAAATATGTAGAATATCCTCGTAAAATTGTAGAATATCCCCGTAAAAATATAGAATATCCTCGTAAAAATGTGGTTTTTCTCGTAAAAGTATAGAATATCTTCGTAAAAATATAGAATATCCTAGTAAAAATGTAGTTTTTCTCGTAAAAATGTAGAATATCCTCGTAAAAATGTAGTTTTTCTCGTAAAAATGTAGAATATCCTCGAATAATCCATAATTGTCTCGTAAAAATGTGGAATATCCTCGAATAATCCATAATTGTCTCGTAAAATTGTAGTTTTTCTCGTAAAAATGTAGCTTTTCTCGTAAAAATGTAGAATATCCTCGTAAAAATGTAGCTTTTCTCGTAAAAATGTAGAATATCCTAGTAAAAATGTAGTTTTTCTCGTAAAAATATAGAATTTCCTCATAAAAATATAGAATATCCTCGATTAATCCAAAATTGTCTCGTAAAATTGTATTCTTTCTCGTAAATGGTTGTATGAATCATATATTATACCTGAAGATATGTTAAAAGAAGGCCAATTAAGATTATTAGATACAGATCCTTCTATAGTTTTACCAGTTGATACACATGTTAGATTTATAGTTACTGCTAATGATGTTTTACACTCTTGTGCTGTTTCTTCATTAGGTATTAAAATTGATGCTGCTCCTGGTCGTTTAAATCAAGTAAGTGCTTTAATACAAAGAACTGGGGTTTATTATGGTCAATGTAGTGAATTATGTGGTGTTAATCATTCTTTAATGCCTATAAAAATAGAATGTGTACCTATTAATGAATTTATTGAATGATTATCTGAAGCCGAATAATTTATTCATTTATATAGGTAATGTTTATATAGCTTAANAAACATTATTTACGTAAGGATGTATGGCTGAGTGGTTTAAAGCGAATAATTGCTCATTATCTTCCCACTCATTTTTTATCAGACTCTTATTATTTTCTCATTGTTTCATATTATTTGGTCAGCTACATACAGTGCCAATTGTTAA
>NKZZ01001230.1:0-11159 GCA_002370815.1 Metschnikowia hamakuensis
TTTGAAGTGTAGGTGAGTGAATTATAAAACACAAGAAAATGTTCCAACAAGTGGAACGGTATTTTAAGGTATTTTAAGGTATTTTGCCCTATTTCTATGGTAATTCTACGAGATTGGACGGTTTTTCAGAGTTTCCACGAGTTTTGACGGTTTTCCACGAGTTTTCACGAGTTTCGACGGTTTTCCACGGGTTTTCACGAGTTTCGACGGTATTTAACGGTATTTCTCTGTTATTTGACTCTCTTTCTACGTAATTTCACTTTGTTTTTACGATCTTTGACGCTGTTTCCACGGTAATGTAAGATTTCTACGGTATTAATTAGTGTCCTTTGTACTTTAGCAATTGCCTCTGGATGGCTTGGTGGTATGAGTGAGTGTGAGGGAGTGAGTGGGTAGCGCGACTGAGTGTGAGTGTGGAGTGAGCATGAGACTCCAGTGGAGTGCTACAGTAGTGTATGGCCCAACCCAGTGAAGCCCATGTCCTTAAATATCAATAAAATCTTACTCATACTCTATACTCATAATTTATCATACTCATACTCATACTCATAATTTAACATACTCATACTCTATACTGTACTATACACTACTATACACTACTATACACTACTATACACTACTATACACTACATACTCTACTATACTAACTATACTATACTATACTCATAATTTATCATACTCTGTACTATACTATACTCATACTCTATACACTACTATACACTACATACTCTACATACTCTACTATATATTAAACGTGAGCGCCTTGCGACTCCTGCACGTTTGGTATGGGCATGGAATGCACATGTAGTTTGTCCAGATGAGGACATCTTTGACATAGTTACGGAAAGTTATCAGGAGACTTGTGCCTACGTATTCTCTAGCCGAGGGAATAGATAAGGGGAATATATAAGAGACGACTTCGTCGCCTCTTATGTCGAAACAGCTCAGTTAAGGAGAGGAAATAGTGATTTCCTAGGATTACTTTACAGACAGACCAGTACACCCCAAGACTGACGTGGTACTTCAGTGCCACGGTGACTAGAGTGTTAGAAACCATTTTCGTGATACTTCCAGCTGACGAACTAACCAAGGGTTAAAGCGCAACACTACATACTCATACTCATACTCATACTCATACTCATACTCATACTCATACTCTATACACTACTGTACTCTACATACTCTACATACCCACTGGATCCGTGTATTGACACGTTTGTGTGTGGACATTTTTTGGTAAGCAGTTTGGTCACGTAGACTTTTTGGTAGATTTCTTCGTCAAGTACCAAGTAAGATTTTTGAGGTCTTTGTTCGGAGTCATGGTTCCACATTTAAAGAGTGCTCACATCCATGAACACACCAGTACACCCTAAGATGGAAAATACTCTGATGAGTCAAGTTCAACGGGTTATGAGCCCTGCTCAAGCCACTTGGCACAATCACAACACACAAGAACATTCCTCAACCATACTCTCTGGTGCCCTCAGATATCTTCTCCTTCGAAACCTCTTTAGACTGAATCAATGCAATAATGAAGCTAAAGGCCGATTTCCAAGACGAAAATTCGGGTTAATTTCTGTATACTTGGTTTATCCAAGGGTCACATTCTTCCTGTAAAGTGGCCAGCTCCTCGTTCTCTTCAATAAGATCTTCAAATCAATCCAAGATAACTAGAAAACTAGAAAACTAGAAAACTAGAAATCTAGAAAACCAGAAAACTAGAAATCTAGAAAACTAGAAAACTAGAAATCTAGAAATCTAGAAATCTAGAAAACTAGAAAACTAGAAAACTAGAAAACTAGAAAACTAGAAAACTAGAAAACTAGAAAACTAGAAAACTAGAAAACCAGAAAACTAGAAAACTAGAAAACTAGAAAACTAGAAAACTAGAAAACTAGAAAACTAGAAAACCAGAAAACTAGAAAACTAGAAAACTAGAAATCTAGAAATCTAGAAAACTAGAAAACTAGAAATCCAAAAAAGAAATGTATTTGGATCTCTTTCTCTAAGTTTCCTTTCAAGAATGCAGTCGTGACATCTATTCGTCTGATTTGTAAGCCTTGTTTCACTGCAATGGCTAAAACCATTCTCAACTTTCAAACCTAAAGACGGGTGAGATTGTTTCTTGATAGTCAATACCCTCTTTCTGGAAGTTTCCCAAAACCAAAAGTCGCCAAACCAAAAGTCGCCAAACCAAAAATTTTGCTTCATTCTCCTTCAGTATAGGAACCTATTGGTATCTTCTTCCTATTGTCTTCTTTTGGCTTTCTTCCTATTGGTTTCTTCCTATTGTTTCTTCCCTTTCGCTTTCTTCCTATTGGTTTCTTCCTATTGATTCCTTCCCTTTGATTCCTTCCTTTGGTGATTCAACTAACTCGAAGTTTCCGTTCTTGTCATGAGAACCCATCTCTTTGGAACCAAGCTTTTGCAGCGCATGGCTTTATAACTCCTGGGCCCTTCCAAAGTCATTTAATTTATCTTTAACGAATCCATTAATCTTAACGAATCCATTAATCTTAACGAATCCATTAATCTTAACGAATCAATCAATCTTAACGAATCAATCAATCTTAACGAATCCATTAATCTTAACGAATCAATGGCACATCTGGATTTATCTGCAAACACCCACGTGGTGTCGGATAAAGATGCGTCGGCCCCGACTCTAGGTGATTAGAGTGGGTGACGTACTTCCCAGCCCAAGGGAATGTATAAGGGATACCGAAGCCGCCTCTAATGTCAGAATATCAGCAAGAATTCTTAGCTCAATTTGAGAAATCGAATCAGCAATTCCTAGTATTAGTTTAGGGAGAAACCAGTACACCCGAAGACGGAAATCGCCACCAACCTGCCATATATAATATTGATGGAGTTGTTAGAGAACAACGAGATGGGTGTTTCATCTTATGCGAAAGTATACACTAACGCGCAACAGGTAATCTAGATTCAGAATAGTCCTGTATTCATTGTTTTAGAAATGTATGTATGGGAGGGAGTACATAATGATTCAGAATAGTAAGTAATGATTCAGTGAGGATTGAGGGAGAGAATTGGGGGAGAGAATTGAGGGAGAGAATTGAGGCTAGTATGGAGGAGTGCGGGCCTGCATGGAGCGCGGGACCTAAAAATTGTTTCATCTCATCGCTAGTCCCCACCACCCACCATGTCTTCATTACTTCCAATCAGCACTTACAACTTGGCGCTTGAGCCATTCAACCCTCTTCCTGCATTGGACGAGGACTTCCCCGTGACCGTGAGATTGACCATGGCCGCCTTGGACCCCGAGGCTGTGGACGATAAGTTGGAGCCTTCCACCATTAGAATCTTGAAGAAGGCCAGACTCTTTGAGGACCTGGACTTGGATGAGGATGATGAAGATGAAGACGAGGAAGAGGAGGAGGATGAGTTGGACGAGGAGACAGAAAAGAAGGAGAAGAAGGAGAAGAAGGTGGAGGAAGACGGCTCCGATGCTGGTTCCGATGCCGATGCCGATGCCGATGCCGATGCCGATGCCGATGCCGGTTCCGATGAGGACTCCGATGAGGAGGTGGAAGACGAAATCGAGGAGTTTGTTCTCTGTACGCTTTCTCCAAAAGTCCAGTTCCAACAAACCCTTGACTTCACCATCTCGCCCGATGAGGAGGTGTACTTTGTGGTGACCGGCTCGTACCCCGTGCACCTTTCCGGAAACTACGTGGAGCACCCCGCCGACGATGACGAGGATGAGTACGATTCCGACGAGTACGATTCCGACGATTTGGACGAATACTACGAGGATGCAGAGGGAGAGTACAACTTGACTCCCGATGAGGACGAGTTGATGAACATTGAGGACTTGGAGGACTCGTCGGATGTGGAGCGCAAGATCGAGGAGTTGGTGCAGCAGGAGGAGGCCCAAAAGGGCAAGAAGAGAGCCGCCAAGGAGGAGGCCAAGGAGGAGCCTAAGGAGTCCAAGAAGCAAAAGAAGGAGAAGGCCGACAAGAAGGTGCAGTTCACCAAGGAGTTGGAACAGGGCCCTACGCCATCCAAGGAGAAGAAGGAAAAGTCCGACAAGAAGGAAAAGGCCGACAAGAAGTTCAAGACGCAGACCTTATTGGGAGGAGTGGTGACCGAGGACCGCAAGACCGGAAGCGGAGCCGCTGCCAAGTCCGGCAACAAGGTCGGAATCCGTTACATTGGGAAGTTGAAGAACGGAAAGGTCTTTGACAAGAACACTTCCGGCAAACCGTTCGTGTTTAACTTGGGCAAGGGCGAGTGCATCAAGGGCTTCGACTTGGGTGTGGCCGGCATGGCCGTGGGCGGAGAGAGAAGAGTGATTATTCCGGCCAAGATGGGCTACGGCTCGCAGGCCTTGCCAGGCATTCCTTCCAACTCCGAGTTGACCTTCGACATCAAGTTGGTTTCTCTTAAGTAGACATTTGGCGTATACTCGACAATAAATATTAGCAAGTTTTATTTCGAATGCTTTATATAGGTTATTATGGCTTATATAGGTTATTATGGCTTATATAGGTTATTATGGCTTATATAGGTCATTATGGCTTATATACAGGTTATTAGGCTTATATACAGGTATACCGGAATTCGAAAGACCCGTACACCAGGCGACCTCAGCAGAAAAAGCACCAATGCAAACCACCCTTTTTTCCATCGAAATGATATGTAGGTGGATTGGATGGAATGGTGGAATTCCGGACATCAAGTGTATATTTTTTTTTTTTTAAAAAAAAACAGTGTGCGTGTTTTGGTGTTTTGGCCAGACCGAGTTCCGGCCGCACCCACCCCATTCCGGCCCCAACTCCATGCCACAACCTCCAAACCAAGAATTAAAGATTAACAGAAATCAGACTAATAAATTTACTCCCATACTTTTCTAAATGTATACTCTCTACTAAATCCAATAGTATATTATTTTTATTACTACTATGAGCCATGCTCCTGTATATAAGCCACACCAAGAGATACTAAGCTGTATTACCTCTATTGCTATCCCCACCCCACCACTTCATTTCTATTTCCTACTCTAAAAATTCTGACTCTTCTCCTACTATACTCCCTTCTCTATTCTATTCTCCATGGCCCAGCCTCTAAAGTGACTCTACAAAATACTCCTCTATTCTCTATACTGAGTCTACTCCACCACTCTACATATACATTACTATTCTCTTTACTGACTATACTACTCTATACAATACACTGACTATACACTGACTCTATTCTCTATTTATTCCCCATTCTCTACTGATTCTACCATTCTATTCTCTTCTCTAGTCTACTCCCCATTCTCTTCTGTATTTACTCTACTCTATCTACTGAACTCTTCTCTATACACTGACTATCCATTCGTTTTCTATTCTCTACTCTATTCTCTACTCTATTCTGTATACTACTATCTTCTGTATACTACTATCTTCTGTATACTACTATCTTCTGTTTTTACTCTATTCTACTTCTACCGACTCTACAGTGCTATACAATTCCATACTCTATTCTCTATACACTGACCATTCCTTTTCTATTCTCTGCTCTAAACTCTGCTCTAAACTCCATACAATATATTGACTAGACTCTACCATTCTCTACTCTATTTCATCCACTACTCTTCTGTTCTCAACTTTACTCTTCTGTATTCTGTATTCTGTATTCTGTATACAAAATAGACTCTCTAAAGACTTTTCTCTCTACTGATTCTTCTATTCTATTCTCTACTCTACTCTATACTCTATTCTATTCTCTACTCTCCTCTACTCTCTACCATAAGCCGTATTCAGTCTAGCCCCTCTTTTTAAATGTCTAAAAAATCAAGTCTTGGTTTAAGGTATGTGTTTGTCCAGTGTTTGTCCAGTGTTTGTCCAGTGTTTGTCCAGTGTTTGTCCAGTGTTTGTCCAGTGGAGTCCAAAGTGCCCTACATTTTTTACTATCCAGCCTTTGTATTTAATATTCTATATTATTAATTTTCTTCCATATCAATTTTATAAAAAGTATATTCATATGTATGATAATATAATAATAAGGGACTAACACCCTATAGGACTATATCCGTCTAATGTCCTGTATATTACCCTTGCGAGCGTACTAGTCAGCCGGAATACTATTCATTTAAATTTTTCTTTATATTGTATTCATAGTTTACTGCTACGACATTTACTGCTACGACTTGGCTTCAAATCCATGTGGCTACCGTAGCCTTCATCTCATAACGTCAATAATTTTAAGTAATTTCTTTAGTCTTAATGTTTTCTTAGGATTTATCCCTCTAACTTTAATTCCTATTACATTTTATTATTTTCTATATGTAATAAGTCTTCAGATCATTAAGCCATTCTGACCAATGCTTGCCGTCTGTTAGAAAAGCAGTGCGAAAACAGTGCGAAAGTGGTGAAAAGGAGACTCAGAAAAGCAGTGCGAAAAGGTGAGACTCAGAAAAGCAGTGCGAAAGTGAGTGAAAAGGTGCGACTGAGAAAAGCAGTGCGAAAAGGTGCGACTGAGAAAGTGCAAAAAAAGGACTGAAAAAGATGGACTGAGAAGGTGAGGACGAGCGCACTTTTACAACCATTCTCACATCTCCATCCAGTAGATAAGCCGTCATTCGTGCACCACTCACTAAACAACAGAGCATTGATTTACACCACTGTACGATCCTCACCTACAGTACTAATCCCATACCCATTGAACACGTATCATTATTGAAACTGAATCATTGAAATTGGACCATTGAAATTGGACCATTGAAACTGAATCACTGGAATTGATCTACGTATCATTGGAATTGAACACCTGAATATCTGAACTCCTGGATATCTATAGGTGAAGATATATGTGAATTAGACAAAAATTGGGAATTTATTTCTGAATCCTGACCCTGACCCTGACCCTGACCCTGACCCTGACCCTGACCCTGAGTGACAATGGCAATTTTGTTTGTTTCTCTCATCTCCAAGGACGACTACCCCCTCTACTTCCAGAGCTTCGAGCAGGCGCCGGAACCAGGCACGGGTGCGGAAGACGCGGCGAATTTCTCAAGTACAACTTCCTCTCGCACATGGCGCTCGACGTGTTCACGCCGCCGTCGGCCATGAGCTTGCGGGAGCAGCAGAGCAGCCAGAACGGCATTCTCTTGCTTTTTATCCAGGACGGTGTCACGGTGTACGGCACAGAAACAAGCAACGGGCTCCGAATAGTGGTGGGCTTTTCCGACGGCGTGCGCCTGGAAAGACTCGGCGCCTTGTTTCAAAGTGTGCACAAGTGTTACTTGAAACAGGTGCCCGTTCTCCTATTCTCTATTTCATCCCAATTCTCTACTGTTTTTACTCTACTCTCTCTACTGAACTCTTCTCTATACACTGACCATTCCTTTCTGTTCTCTACTCTCCCTATTCTTGTCTTACAGTAACGCCACAAGTGTGATCTGGGAAGAAGATGCAAAATGGCTGCAAAAACAAACCAGCTCTGGAGCTAACGGCAACAGTTGTGGCCCAAATCTCAAGACCGCCATGCTACAAACAAGCAGGATGTAAACAAGCAGGATGTAAACAAGCAGGATGTAAACAAGCAGGATGTAAACAAGCAGGATGTAAATGGACAGGATTCCAAGACAAATGGTGATGAAAAATTAAAACACACCAAACTGTACGTTGAACGAGTCCGCAAATGTAGTCTTCAACCAAGCCAAGGTCCATGACTTTAAGAAAATTAATGGGGCCGGTGGATCGTCGAAACAAAATCCCCAAGATGCATCTCTGGAAAACTTTCAGATGTTCCCCACTAAAACTTTGCTCCAGCTCCAGCTACATCAAGTCTTCCTCTACTCCACTCTACTCCACTCTACCATTCTCTACTCTAAACTCTATACAATATATTGACTAGACTCTACCATTCTCTACTCTATTCCATCCACTACTCGGTTCCTATTAAATATATTTAAGGTAAATAAGCAAGGGAAAAGAGTCTTAGATACAAAATTTAATATAGATATGGTAAACATCATAAGAATAAACCTTTAAATTAGGTCTTTAGCTAAATAATTTTGGCAAGCCGTATGATGGGAAACTATCACGGTTTAGAGAGAACTTGAAACGATGTAAAACGTGTTATCTGTCACTCTACTACGTTGTAGGTCTAGATATAGATACTAGAGCATACTTTACATCTGCTACAATGGTTATAGCTGTACCTACTGGTATAAAAATATTTAGTTGAATAAGTACTATCTACGGTGGAGAAGTAAGATTAGGAGTTCCTATATTTGCATTAGGTTTCTTATTCTTATTTACTGTTGGTGGAATAACAGGAGTTATGCTAATAAAGGATTTGTCTATTTCCTTTCGTACATCTATTTCGATATTACTATACCACGAGTCATTACCTGAGCCATAAATATATTAACTCCCCTTGATATATGCCAAGGAAAACTATATTTACTATTCTCTATAAGACTGACTATTCTTCTATTCTCTTCTGTACTTTCTACTTTATTCTCTATACAAAAGACCTGTTCTCTACTTTGAGAAGGTGTTTCAGAACAGTAGAAGAGCACAAGTAGAGGTATTATAGTGTTGAAACTGGAACCTGGAAATGGGAACTGGAACCTGGAACCTGGAACCTATAGAATTGTATAACAAAGAATATGCATTTACCAGTCCTTGTATTACCTGCTGGAGGACTAGAGTCTCGGAAGAGGACGGACATCGAATGGGTGACTGCTGAGGAGCTGGGGGTTACGCTTAATACTTAACTTCCTGTATCCAGATATAATAGACCCAGGGTTATTATAGAAGTTTAAACTTTTGAACTGAGAACAAATACTGGCTCTCTACCGACTCTGCTGCCCGTATCCCAACGTTGAAATGGGGTCTACAACTTGGGCAAAGGCTCTCAAAGGTGACACATTAGCATTTGATGAGTCGGGGCTTAGGAAAGACCGATGGTAGACTGTATGGTGGCATTTTGGTGAATGGTCTATTCTGGAACTCCCCCAATATCTGCTGCATATAATCCCTTTTTTCTAGAATCTGGTCAGACCCTCTAGGCTCAACAGTGCGGGCCAAGTTCGTTTGATATTCAGCCAGATATCGTTGTAATTTCTCGTATCACTGACGAAAGTTCTCGTAGCACTGACGAAAGTTCTCGTATCACTGACGAAAGTTCTCGTAGCACTGACGAATTCTCTCGTATCGTTTTTAACAACCCCCAGTCTCCTGCATGCAGATGGTTGCACTGAACCCAGCTCAAGGCACTGACACACTGGTTGTAATGGTTGGTGAGCATCTGGAGGAGATTGACCAAATAAAGTATTCGAAGGCTATAGAAAGAGAATAGTTTAAGCGAGGTATTAAGCAATTTATGAAAAGTATACAACCCATGTCAATTAATATATTATGATCATCTTGCAATTCATTATGTTATTGGGGCCCAATATTTATCTATTTAGTCTAGAATCGGGCAACTTATATTTTTATTTAACCGAGGATTATTAAAACTTACTCCACTCCTCATTTCCATCCACCGCTATAAGACTCCACTCCATACACTGGATGTATACTGACACTATTCTACTCTCTACTCTACACTACTCTAAACCTTTACTGCACTTTCTTTGTCTCTAGTTATCCACTAATCCACAACTCGGTTCCTATTCTCTCTATTCTCTATTCTCTCTATACAATACATCACCAAGTCCCGGGTACTCTCTTCCTTGTAGAGCTGTCCGGTTGGAGGAGCCACACGAATAGTATCGCCCTTGAGTTTGTTATGGATATAGTTGGAGATTACACCTCCCTGTAATAACCTGACGCTGATACGGAATTCTTGGAGATTACACCTCCCTGTAATAACCTGACGCTGATACGGAATTCTTGGAGATTACACCTCCCTGTAATAACCTGACGCTGATACGGAATTCTTGGAGATTACACCTCCCTGTAATAACCTGACGCTGATACGGAATTCTTGGAGATTACACCTCCCTGTAATAACCTGACGCTGATACGGAATTCTTGGAGATTACACCTCCCTGTAATAACCTGACGCTGATACGGAATTCTTGGAGATTACACCTCCCTGTAATAACCTGACGCTGATACGGAATTCTTGGAGATTACACCTCCCTGTAATAACCTGACGCTGATACGGAATTCTTGGAGATTACACCTCCCTGTAATAACCTGACGCTGATACGGAATTCTTGGAGATTACACCTCCCTGTAATAACCTGACGCTGATACGGAATTCTTGGAGATTACACCTCCCTGTAATAACCTGACGCTGATACGGAATTCTTGGAGATTACACCTCCCTGTAATAACCTGACGCTGATACGGAATTCTTGGAGATTACACCTCCCTGTAATAACCTGACGCTGATACGGAATTCTTGGAGATTACACCTCCCTGTAATAACCTGACGCTGATACGGAATTCTTGGAGATTACACCTCCCTGTAATAACCTGACGCTGATACGGAATTCTTGGCTGGAGGGAGTGTTGGAAATGGAGTACTCACCAACTAAACTTGTCTACTCTACTCTACTCTATTCTATTCTATACTTTCTACTTTATTTTCTATTCTCTAGACCAATTCTCTAGACCTTCTCTACTTTATACAAAAGACTGACTCTATTCTCCATCCTTTCTCTATTCTCCATCCTTTCTCTATTCTCCATCCTTTCTCTATTCTCCTCTACCGACTCTACTCTATAAACTAGATATACTGACACTTTTCTACTCTCCATACAATGGACTGACTCGCATCTTATCTCTATTCCATTCTCTACTTTACACTGACTCTCTCTATTCCATTCTCTACTTTACACTGACTCTCTCTATTCCATTCTCTACTTTACACTGACTCTCTCTTCTCTTTACTGCACCTTTCTTTGTCTCTGGTATCCACTGACTCTCTCTACTCTCTATTCTCTCTCTATTCTCTATACAATACACTGACTCCATTCTATTCTCTACTCTTCTCTATTCTTTTTTTCTAGACCGACTCTACTCTCTCTATTCTTTTTTNCTATTCTCTATACAATACACTGACTCCATTCTATTCTCTACTCTTCTCTATTCTTTTTTTCTAGACCGACTCTACTCTCTCTATTCTTTTTTTCTAGACCGACTCTACTCTCTCTACAAATACCGACTCTACACCACTGTTCTCTAGAC
>NKZZ01001232.1:0-45912 GCA_002370815.1 Metschnikowia hamakuensis
GAACAGTGCGCGATTTAAATGGTTGCAATTTAAGAGGGCGCGCGCGAGAACATATATAAAGCCATGTTCCCCCCCCCTCCCCCCATATTCGCTCCATTTTTTTACCCATCAAAAACCCGCTTCTTTTTCTTTTCTGATAGATGTGCTGGAGGTCATTCCCCAAATGGAATTATTATAACTGAACCTAAGAGATTGTTGCAGGAAACTGTAGCAGCTGAAGGAAACTGCAGCAGCTGAAGAAATATAAAAAAGGAAGGGTCGTCGCCTCTTATATAGGAGGACAAGAATTACAGAAGGCAAGGCTTGATTACAAAAGCATTTAGTTTAGAGTGATAAACCAGTACACCCTAAGATGTCCGAATCAATGACTGAAGTACCTTACTTAAGAGACTTATTAATTTCCAATGAGACTACTGTGCCGGACTATGAAACTGTGTACGAAAATGTTTAACAGTGAATGGTCTGGAGAGTTGACTGAGACCTTGACCTTGACTGACCTTGAGTGCGAGTGAGAAAAATCGCGACCTGAGGACTCGCGTACAGGAATTGTTCATGGCCAAACAAAGACATGACAATTACTGGTGGAGCAAAAGTCATGTCGAATCCTTACCTTTTTCCTCTCCAGCCTCTCCAGGAGGGCGGAAACTATATTATAGTGGAGTATTGGGGTAATAGGGAATATACTAGAGATAAATCTTGGAGATAAGGACTCCATAATATTGATTGAAGATAGCACTAGCATCTACGCGGTCTATATGCAGGACCAAACACTTTCCACTTCACAATTACAAAAATCACAACTACATCCGGCTTATTCTTTACTTTATTGGGTATTTTATTACCTGGATTTGATGATTTTTTCTTCATCAAAATACAGTTTAAAGGGATTTCTTCGATGTTGGAGAAAGTGTCCAATCATTTGACAGAGATTCGTCTTCTCCAGAAAATGCTTCCCTGTTATGATTTCTTTAAGCATATTTCGGTTATGTCTCTTTAACAAAATTAGCTGTAATTACCGTCATTAGAATCTAGTAGAGTGTGGTAGTGTGTATAGTGTGGGAGTGTGTATAGTGGTCGGAACTGGAACCCTCGGAACTGGGGCCCTGGTGAGGCAGTCCATGTTAAAACCTTCCACATACCACTTTTAAGTCTCCTAAAACCAACTACAGAGTCTCCGGAATTCCAGCATTCCAGCAAACTAATTTAAATTATCGTACTATGGAAAAAAGGGGCTTTGCGTTGGGCCTTTTTCTGCTGACCTTGTCTGGTGTACGGGTGCGCGGCCCTCGGATGGTGGAGCAACTGGTCGAATACTTGATTTAAAGCTGCAAATGTTACATTGACTTCTATTTGAGTTGGAGCTACATTAGCAAGAGTAAGATTCGATTCAATAGTTAGTATTGGCGAATACTGGTAAATAGCAGTCAATATATGGGATATAACACCAGAATAAAATGGATACTAAGGAATCTGTTTTTTAGCTAAAGACAAGCACTAATTGATCATGATATTTGAAAGGCATCTCCGATGCATCATCGTATGGAAGGAGTTATTTGGTGGGTAAGTATAAGTTATGCGCCATTGAGCTGTATGCAGGTGTAAACATCTATATACAGGTCTGCGATGTTTGTCTGCAGTACCGAATCGGTTATCTGCAGTCGGTTGCAGAGCATTTAGCAATTGCAATCAAAAAGCTCCACTTCCCAGCAGAACCTAAGGCAAAAAATCTCCCAGGGACGAGTCGAACGTCCGATCTCAAGATATCTTATCCATTACAGTCTTGCGCCCTAACCAGCTAGGCCACCGGGAGGTTTTGTTATTGAAATAAACGAAAAGACGAGGAATTCCGATCCACAGAAATAAGGGAAAGCACTGTATGTTCTATTTATTCTGGATATACTTTTTGAACAGTCTTGGTGGTCCTGGAAAAGCTTCTCCACCAAATCCGCCCAATTATACCTCTTTTCTATAGGTTTTTGTACAAATCTTTTTTATTTAATACCTTATTAGTATCTCTATAGATATATCCTAATTCTGTACTTATTATAGAGTTATTTATCTGATATATTTTCTTGGGATGATAATAAGCTATCAGCGGAGTAGTCGCGTGACCCGTCACATGTGATTTTGCTCGCGTGATCCATCACATGTGATTTTGCTCGCGTGACCCGTCACATGTGATTTTGCTCGCGTGACCCGTCACATGTGATTTTGCTCGCGTGACCCGTCACATGTGATTTGTGCTCACGTGACTAAAACGCGATTTCCACGTGCTCCAACACGTGACTTTCACATGACCTTCAATATATCTCCCGCACTCCCTCAACTCATCTCCTCTCCCCACCAATGCACTCCACGCCCAACTCCATCAAGCTCATTTCCGGCAACTCGCACCGGGCGCTTGCTGAACTAATAGCCGAGCGGCTCGCACTCCCCGTGGCCAAAATCGGCGCGTTCCAGTACCTGAACAAGGAAACCGCCGTGGCCATTGGCGAATCCGTCCGCGATGAGGATGTCTACATCATCCAGACGGGATACGGCGAAAACAAAATCAACGATTTCCTCATGGAGTTGCTCGTGATCATCAACGCATGTCGGACGGGAGGCGCCCGGCGGATCACGGCGGTGGTGCCAAACTTTCCTTATGCAAGACAAGATAAGAAGGATAAGTCACGTGCGCCCATCACCGCCAAGTTGGTGGCCAATCTATTGCAGACGGCCGGGTGTAATCACATGATCACCATGGACTTGCACGCTTCACAAATCCAAGGGTTTTTCCGGGTCCCCGTCGATAACTTATATGCCGAACCATCGTGTTTAAGGTATATCCAGGAGAATTATGGCCAGGCCAACTTATCGATAGTGTCTCCCGATGCAGGAGGCGCCAAGCGGGTGGCGTCCATTGCTGATAAATTGGACGTGCAGTTTGCTCTCATCCATAAGGAGCGCCAGAAGGCCAACGAGGTGTCTAAAATGGTGCTTGTGGGCGACGTGGCCGGCAAAACGTGCATGTTAATCGATGACATTGCCGATACGTGTGGAACCTTGTGTAAGGCAGCAGACGTGTTGCTTACCAATGGAGCAGAGCGTGTGGTGGCCATAGTGACCCATGGGATCTTCTCGTCCAATGCCATGGACAAGTTGAACGGTTCCCGCTTGGATAAGATCGTGTGCACCAACTCCATTCCTTTGGACGATAAGTTGGACGTTTGTGACAAGTTGGAGTTGATGGACATAAGTGGGACTTTGGCCGAGGCCATCCGGAGACTCCATAACGGTGAGAGTGTGTCTTATTTGTTCACCAACGTGGCTTAATCTATTTGCAGAGAGGAATTTGATGGATCTTTAAGACAAATTAGTCGTACCCATTTACTCTGCGTGCAGACTTGTCAGATCCATACCTTTGGGAATTTACCGTTTGGCCAGACAAATGACATTGGCTTTCTGCGTTCTTCCTGCTTCCTTTTTGGTTCCTGGCTTTTGTCGTTCTTCTGACCATGCCAGCAAGCCTTGCCGGGATCTGATACACATAATGGCAGACTTGAGAGCCACAGTCATCTCAAGGGACTGAGGGGGAAGGGTTTCTTGAAAAGCCTAGACTAGCATCTTCCGTGCTCGTTTCGAGCCCCAGATTTCCTTTCCGTGCTCTTTTCGAGGCCCAGATTTCGAGCCCCAGATTTCGAGCCCAGGAGCAGGATTTCATCCGAAGACTTCGAGGAGTTGGAAACCAAGAACGCGATTTGAGAAAAGAGGAACATCTTCAACAGGAAATTCAATGGTCTCAAGAATTAGAGACGAATCTGAAATCATTGGCGACTGGTCGTTTGGAATTTGATGGAACAAGGCAATCCGAGCAATTTGAGCTTTTTTTTGACGACTAAATTCGAGGAGAGTCCAAAGCAGTTGAACGCTTGCATTTTGAAAAAGCAAGTGTGACTCAAGCTTGACTCGTTACACCCACAAATACAACCAGTTCTGGGAATTGCATGGACAGGACGAAGAAGCAATGAAGTCGCTCAAAATTGAAGCTTAGCAACGTCGAGGTTTCGAAGCAAACGCAGAAGGCCATGGTGTTTCCCCCTCGAAAACCTGGTTTTCTTGAATAACTTCCGAAAGAAAGGGAAGAAAGGGATTCGGAAGAAAGGGAAGAAAGGGAAGAAAGGGATTCGGTCCAGGATCGAACAATGGAAACACCCTCGTGGGTCTTGGCAGTCCGGCACCTTGACCATTCTCGTATGCCATTGTTAAAGCTCGGACCTCGATCCAACGGGAAAATGATCAGTGATCTACCAACACCTGAGTACATTTGAGTACATTGAGTACATTTGAGTACATTGAGTACATTTGAGTACATTTCAGTACATTCAGTACATTTGAGTACATTTGAGTACATTGAGTACATTTGAGTACATTTGAGTACATTTGGGTACTAGAGGCACTGGACTGCCAGTCTCGAGTCTCTCCTGCATCTAAGGAAGTGGAGGAAGTGACACTACTACATGCTGGACCGGTATATAATACTCTATACCATCCTGTGATAGAGTAGGCTATACTCTATGATTTTTTGACTAGAGGATTGCAATATTTTTTGATTTTTGGGAAGCCAGTTGGATTTCGGGTTATTCCCTTTTCGCATATTTCCACAGTTTTAGGAATCTTTAAAACCAGCCACCAAAAAAAAGAAAAAAAGAGTACCGATGAAATAACTTTATAGATATCTTTTATGCTGGTGGGAAACTACGTGGTTTTTACAGATGGTACTTTGCACGTGTAGAGTGCTTTATGTGTTGTAGTGAGATGGGGAGATCCGAGGGTGCGCCGAAGGTGCGCCGAGGGTGCGGTCGGAATAGCCAGCCTTGTTCTTATACCAAAGCACCCAGCCAATAAAATTTTAATTTAAAAAGCCCATTGTAATGTCCGGAATTCCAGCATTCCACCGAACCAAGTCCCAATAAATTTGGAGCTGAAAAAGGGGTGTTGCGTTGGGCCTTTTTCTGCTGACCTTGTCTGGTGTACGGGTGTGCTGAGTTCCCCTTGCCCTCGGAATGTAAAAAATACCTTCTTGTCCATCGAAATCAAGTCCAACTTCCTAGCTAAAATATTAAATAAACTTACCTACTGCATTCGCTCCGGCTCCATAACTAATACTGTTTGTATAAATTTTAAATGGTCTCTGACCTCTATATACAGGACTTCCCAGGAGTCTTCTCCAGGCAGGCCCAGGTCTTCATTGTTTTTCTTTAAAATCCCAAAGTCGTAAAGCTTGAACGTGTTGAACTTAAACCCCTGTTAAAGCTCATAAGCTGGAACTATTATGAAATTGGTTTCTAACACGTATATATATATATATATGTTTATTCGTACCTATGAACTAAGTACGAATTTGCGCGGAGAAAACCGTTGGACGGTGTAAAAACTCCGTGTGACCAAGATACGTAGTGAAAGTTTAGTGATTAGATACGCCCGGGAGAAGAGATTTTTTTGGGTTAGAATCGTCGTCGACGGTATCCAGTATGAAATGTTTTTGCGCGTGGAATCTGAAGTCAATTCAATACCTTTTAACCTGAACACTCCTTTTAGCCCCTTCTTGGCTGTTCTTTAAATTCCAGTACTAGAAAGGTAATCTTTTCTGGTCTCTGTTTCTGGTGTTCTCTTTTGATTTCTTTTTATTGATTTTTTGTCTTTTTTCGTCTTTTTTCTCAGTGATGTAGAATACCACCCATTCTCATCAGTACCAACTTCACGTCGTTCGTATTCATCATTAAGAAATTGGAAACAGATTTTCAAGTGTTTATACTCGAATACGCACACTAAATTTTTCATTCCCAAGACATTTTCTTTCTGACAATTGTATTGTCTAGTGTGAAAAAGTAGACAACCAGGCATGTATTGGCGGTAGATTGGAGGGAGGTCAAGATTGGAGGGAGGTCGAGCTTTTAAGCTCGGCTGTGTGATTTCCAACCGCATAATCGATTGAGCGGTCTTCAGAGAGTTTGGACTCTTCCCAAATGACTTGGGAGATGGAACATTCAAAATGTGGCGGACCCTCTCTTTTTTTTTTGTAGAGTAGGTAATGCCACAACGGGGACAATTAAGATATTGCTAGTAAATCAATACTCCTTGCATAATCGTTAAAAGGTTGGAAGGAGGGTATTTAGAAATAAAAAGAGGGTTGTAAAAATAATGCGAGGGGCGTGGCTCTTTATATATTGAATAGTGCGCGATTTAAATGGTTGCAATTTAAGAGGGCGGGTGCGCGCGCGCGCGCGAAAACATATATAAAGCCATGTCCCCCCCCTCCACATTCGGTCCATATTTTTTACCCATCAAAACCCAGGTTCTTTCTTATTTATGATCAATGTGCTGGAGGTCATTCCCCAAATACAACAACTAAATATAATCATATGGATAAGAAGTCCAGGTTGTTTTCTTGAACTTGTGCCAGAAATATGGCCAGTCCACCCTCGGGCTGAGGTCCTGGATAGTCAGTCTTGGGGTGTACTGATCTTTCCGTAAACTAATACTAGGAAATGGCTATTTCCTCTCCTTTAGAATTATTGAATCCGAAATTGGAAACCCGTAATATTGTATATTAAAAAATGTAAAATGTTGCACATTTGTAGACTTTAAATCGGCCCATGTTTTAAGATCTTTAGTCAAAGTGCACTGGTCGTTTCTCGAATCGTGAGTTTAAAACCTCGTAAAATTGTACAAATGTGACGCATAAGTTCGTAAAACTATAGAATTTTAATGCAAGTTCTCGTAAAATTGTTGAATTCTGATGCGTGGAGTCGTAAATTTGAAGAAATGTGATGTAAAGACTTGAAAAATTATAGAATTTCGATGCCTAGTCTCGTATAATTATAGGCTATTAATGCATAGTGTCGGAAAACTATAACTGAGCTCTAAAAGTACTCAGACATCTCTTGGTCCAACTGCTCTGCAGTCTTCTTCTCGGGCTTCTTCTCGGGCTTCTTCTCGGGCGTCTTCTTCTCGGCTTCTTCTTCTCGGGCTTCTTCTCGGGCGTCTTCTTCTCGGGCTTTTTCTTCTGGGGCTTTTTCTTCTCGGCTTCTTCTTCTCGAATTTCTTCTCGGCTTTTTCTTCTCGGGCTTCTTCTCGGGCTTCTTCTTCTCGGGCTTCTTCTCGGGCTTCTTCTTCTCGGCTTCTTCTTCTCGGGCTTCTTCTTCTCGGCCTTCACAGAGCTTTTGAGGTTCATGGAATCAAATGTCAAACCCAAGCTATCAACTCAAATAAAGAAGGTGGCATTGAAGGATGATGGTATCATTCCGATTAACTGAACACACAAACAATGCATTTTGGCTTCCATCAATAATCTTTGCTTGCACAAGGATTTGTACATTCTCTGGAGCGAGACCTCTCCGAGTCCTCCGAGTCTGTCAATACTAAACCCAAGAATCCGCCAATAACCTTGTCAATCTCCGTAGAGATATCCACTCGGACTGTACATAACATATAGTTCAACTGAAGATTAAGAAAACAAGCCCTCTCCACGTGTAAGAAGATCGCTGGCTTTGGCAATTTCCTTGATTATTTGACGCAGCTTGGTCTCAATCTTGAGGATCTTATCGTTTTGGATCAACGGGAAGTTCCTGGAAAAAAAAAAAAATACTCGCTTCCATCTTTTGAGGGCCGCTGCATCACTTGAAGAGCCCTTATTCTGGAGTCAGCCTGCACAACGAGGTAATTATCAGGGATTGGCGTGGCATAGGGATCCTGCGCGGTGGTGGTGTCCACGTTTCTGGCATACGTCAAGTAATCAGCAAAAGACGAGTCGTCGTCGGAGAAGCGAGCGGTGCGGACTTCTGGGTCTCGATCTAGATTGCCAATGCGGAGGATTTCGTCTAGTGTGGAAGTGTTGACTCCCTCGGCCATGGCCTGGGAGTGCATATCGTAGATGGACCCAGCAGCACTGGCTAGCACCATTTCAACACGGGAAAGGTTTTTGGAGGCGTCGATCCACGAAGCAAACACCTCATCGGGAATAAAGGGGCCCGGTCGGCCATGATGGGGTAAGGCATGAAGTTTGGAGGAGGAAAGGGCAACGGGGCCATCATTGGGCGTGCCACCACCAGAAAATTGTCGATGCCTTTCTTTTTTGAAGGCGAATCGACTGGTGGAGGCTTCACGTCGGGTTCTGTGAGCCTTCGTTTCGGACGTTTATGGCCCACCCCCGTTTTGGCCTCTTCTTCATGCCGACGGTCGGGATTTTGGTTTGCGTTTCGCCCAAGCACCTTATAAGCTTCGGGATGAACACTTCCCTCCGGGTAGACGGTCCATGCTCTCGGCAAACTCAAGATTGGCCTGTTGTTCTGATGAAGCCACCAGCAGGATCTTGAGTTTTTGCTTAGTGAAATAGAGATAAGTCATGGAAAATTTCTCGCCAAAATCAGTCAACTTTCACTTACTTCATGGATTCGTACCTGTTCAAGTATTAATCTACTTATATATCTGTATATATCTGTATATAGACTGTCAACTTGTACAAGAAGAGCTGGAGTACAATGCTGGATTCATAGTACATATGTTGGACAGATTAGACTGGATAATCTCCACAACGTTTGGATTGACCTTGGTGACTTCGTGAATAAGCTTGTCGGTCCATCCAGGTACATCCATGTCCACTCTGTCAAAGCCCTCGGATTCGTGTCTTTAGACAAACCAGTAACCATGATCACCTTGTCTGCGTTCTTAGCAACCTCGATTGCGTTCTGCAAAGCCTCTTCTTCTGTCTTGGCCACTTCAGCTCCAAAAAAGACCCCTCCAGCCTCTTGGTACTCTTGACAAGATAAGATGTGGGTCTTGTACCGAACTCCACACGGATGTTATAGGTTCTGCCTTTCTCCAACTTTATTTGAGTTCTCTCCTCACGTGTACCCATACCAAGGAAGAAGGCATCACCCTGACTCCACCAACAACTTGTCATCCAAGAACAACTGTGCTGTTCCCAAACAGGAGCAGCCAAACCAGTAGGTTTCAGTTTCTTCTGGGGTGAAGGTACCCTCGAAATCAATTTGATTCGTAACTAGAGACGAAGTACGAATTCGGATGGCTCAAGAAGGCCGTAGAGATCTTGGAGATCTTGGAGGAGGAGGAAATCTCGGACTTGAGGGGAAGTGGCAGCAGGCCGAAAGCATCATCGATAAATCGGTATACTTTGAATTCCAGCCGTTGGCTACCAAGGCCTTGGATCTCACAAGTCCCACTTTATCGGGGTCCAGAAGCTCATTTTGAGCCAGGACCATGATTGGAGTACCCACTCCCAAGTGCTCCTGTTTGGATCAAGGTGGGGATTTCTCCAGTGCTAGACTTTCCCCTGCTTAGTCCTCCAGTGCTTGGTTTTCCCCTGCTAGATTGACACGGAGAACCAACGGATGCCCTCGGCCAAACCATACGGATTCTCGCCGTCGCCGTCGCCCAGCACGTGCTCGTCGATCTTGGAGATCCGCCCCAAAATGTACTCTTTATCCGAAAGCTCCTCGGACGTGTGCAAGAAAAAGTGGGGTGCGTCGAGGTTGAAAGCAGCCCACGGCGACGCCTGGTCGTGTTCTTTCTTGGTGGGGAGAAACAACGCCAAGTCGCCCTCCTGGAAATGGTTGACGGAGATTTTGTCTGTCTTGCGGTTTTCCTTGGTGAGTTTCTTGGCAAAGCCCTCGACGTCTCGGAACCGCTTGAGAATGGCATTGAGGAAGAACAGTTCGGGGGACTTTCCACTTTCCCCTTCTCCTCTTTCTTCTTCTCCTCTTTCTCCTTCTCCTCTTTCTCCTTCTCCTTTTTCTCCTTCACCTCTTTCTCCTTCTCCTCTTTCTCCTTCCCCGCTTCGGAACAGAATGGTCTGCACAAAGCCGTCGATCTTGGTCACGTATTCCAGACAAAGAGCCATGTACTCACGGACTTGAGCCTCGAGCTCCTCCGGATCCTCGGCCTCTGTCTTGAGTGTCCGGACATCCTGGATCCACCGGAACTTTTGGGACATCTCATAAACGACGGTTGACCGGAACGGTTTCGAGACTCCGCCCACGACGATTTCATGGGCCACATGTTGCTCCTTCTTGGACCGTAAACCCTTGACTCGGCGGATCCGGAACTCTGTGACTTCCACATTGGGCTCGGCCACCAAGAGAAGACCCATGGACTCTAAGATCTCGGCAAACTCATAGAAAAACGCCATGTTGCTGTCGAGAAGCTGGCCCAACGCATGGAACATCCCCATAAACGCCCTCGTGGCCGAGTGCATCAACTCGTCCATCTTGTGGGATTTCCCCTGCATCACCTCCATCAACGCCTCGAAATCCTCGGTCTTGGCCTCCAACTGCGCCCGCATCTCGTCGTTCTGGACTTGTAGTTGCGTCACTTCGCTGGAGAAATGCCACCTCTCCGTCCGGAACTCCGCTTCTTTGGCCCTCATGTTGGAGAGGAGCTCCGAGTTGACCGACTTGACGTCCGACACTTCCGTCTGAAGACTGGTGAGTTCGGCCTTGAGCTCCGAAGCCTGGGTCACTCCACACTGATCAGATTCTTCCTTGACTCCACACTGATCAGACTCTTTCTTGACTGCACTCTGGTCCGAATCCGGGCTATTTGGCCCTGACGAAACCTGCAGTTTCAGCTCAAGCGCAGAGATTTGGTCGCAGAGAGCTTTCTTTTCCTTGGAACTCTCCTCTTCCGCTGCTTGCAACGCCCCATTTTTCTGCTCCAAGTCCTGGTACTCTTGCCTGGTCTTGTCTAGATCCATAGACATTGCCAAACACCTCTTTTCCAAATCCTTGGACCTCTGTTCCGAGTCCTCACACTTTTTCTTTAAATCCAGATTGCTCTTTTGCATCTCCTCGTTCTCCTTCTTTAAGTCCTCGTTCTCCTTCTTTAAATCCTCGTTTTTCCTCTCTAAATCCCCATACCTCTTTTCCAGATCTTCATACCTCTTTTCCAGATCTTCATATCTCCTTTCTGAGTCCCGGTACTTCTCCTCCAACGCTCTAAGCTCCCTAGATGTCTTTTCCGAAACCTCCACTTGAGCCTGGATCTCCTTGAGCTCTCGCCGGAGACGGATATTCTCCAAGTGCTTGTCGATGTTTCCAGAGGCATCGAGAGCCCGCACCTTCTTCTCTCCGAGAAGTTTGATGGGGTTATTTGGTTCCGAGAAATGGTGAGAGATCCTGGGCCGATCCATTGGTTTAAACTCGCTACCATCGGTTCCTTCACTTGTATTTGCCCTGGAACTCCTGGAACTGGGGTCGAAAAGAACAGACCTGGACTCCTTGCTCTCGTGCACCACGGGCCACCCTTGGAGGTTCTTGTACTGGTGCTGGTGAAGAAGATCCTCGAGCTTCTTGATCCGGCACCGGAGCCCCTTCATCTGCTTGAGGTCTGCATCTTCCTCGACTCCGCCATGGCGAATGATCCTCAGCTGCGCCTCGTAGTCGGCAGTCGTGCTCAAGGACGCTATGATTTTGGTGGTGCTCTTGAGCTTCTCCGTGGACACCACGAGGTCCTTGAAGTTGCGCTCCAAGAGCACAATGGATTTTTCCGGTTGGTGCACACGCATGGCTTCGATATAGGCAGCCAAGTCGTCTCTTTCAAGCTGGAAATCGAGCCATGCAAAAATCGGCTTCGGAGTGCTGTTGACAAGACTCACGTCCACGGACGGCACCTGGGCCTGCATGCACACGCCGGGCTCCAAGGTATCAACAATACTAGCAAACCGCTTGTTCCAGAGCGTCTGGAACTTTTTCTCGTGCTCAATCAAAATCGTCGCCTGCTCGCTGATATTGTGCACCACTCCTTTGGAGAAGTAGTCGGCCCATTCAAACTGTCTTCTCCTCTCAATGAGGATAAACCCAAAGAGGAGCGGGAGGTCGATGGTCATGGAGAGAATGGCCTCGTTTTTCCGGATTTGAAAAAGCACCGTGTCTTCTTTTTCAAAGAGTTTTTTGCACCCATTCTTGACCTCCACCGATTTCCTTTGGGAAAGAGCAATCCACTCCAAGATTTGCCCCGATTCTTCTGCCATCTGGGCCTTAAAAGATATGGCCGTTTGGAGGAGTTCATAAGCTTGCATAGCCAAAGAAAGATCCTCTTTTTTTCTAAGAAGATCCACCAATTCGGCCTTGGAACGGAATTTTTGCACCGATTGGCTCCTCAAGGCCCCGATTTTCTCGTCGATGGCCACCTTTGTCCGGTGGGTTTCATGCACCAACGAAGCCATTTGGGCATTTGTTTCCTGCATCCGGGGCATCGTTTTCTCCACGAACAAACACGCTTTTTCCAATACCGAAACGGTCAAGAAATCTGCTAATTGCACGGGCTTCAGGTTCTTGAACCGCACGGCAGGAAGCGCTTTTAGGGCCAGGTAATGCATTTTCCAGGACTTATGGAGCGATTTCGCCTGGAGAAGCCGCAACTCCTTTTCATAGTTTTCAAACGCTTTTTCCGCCGCAAAAATGAAATTCGTCGTGAACTGGAAAATGATATTAAGAGCCCGGAACATCACGTTGATCTGCGCCGTGACCCGGTTCAATTCCGAAACAAGCCCCACACAATTCATATTTCCAGCCAAAGGTTTCGAGACCGCTCGGGGATGTTCCTGCGCAAGGTACGAAGCAAGAATGGCCAGCGTGGCATGTTCATGGAACAATTTCCGGTCAAAAAGGAAAAGTTCCTGCATATCGTTCACCATCAGGAAATCGAGCTTGATTCCAAACGATGTCAAAAGTATAAGGTTTTCTTCGCCAATCACTTCATGAGTACAATGTTCATGGAGGTACGTTTTGAGTTTGTGTAGATTGGTAAACCGGACCGGTTTCGTCACCTCGTAAACTGCTCCATTATGTGCATTATAGATGTAAAGGGTGCTCATCCTTGAAAAGATGGGTTTTCCGGTCTAGTTCCAGGGGGTATGTGCAGGTTGCCGTTTGGTAATAGGTGTCAGCTTTTGGAATAGTTCAGGGATTTGTTTCAGGTCTGTTTTAGGAGTTGCTGGTGTTTTAGGAGGTTCAGGTGTTCCTGGTGTTTCAGGCGTTTTAGGAGGTTCAGGCGTTTCAGATGTTTCAGGCGTTTTAGGAGGTTCAGGCGTTTCAGATGTTTCAGGTGTTTCAGGGGCGTTTCACGTCCCAGATGCAGTCTCAATGACACTCTATTGGGTGGATTTTATTGAGAGACGCAGTTGTAAACGTCAGGAAGACAATTAAGTGTGCAGGGCCCACGAGTGTTGCAAGGTGATGAATGGCAATGGTGTGGCTAGTGAATATGGGGTAGGTATAGGTATGCGAGATAGACACGTGCCGGAGGTCACATGCGCACTTGTCACGTGTCTTTTGGGTGTCACGTGTCACGTGATGTGTCCATCAGATTAGACAGAAAAGACAGAATCAGACAGAATTAGACAGAAATAAAGAGAAATAAAAAGAAATAGATAGATTATAGAATAGACAGAGTACAGAGTACAGAATAGACAGAATCGGACAGAGCTAGAGAATAAGACAGAATAGACAGAATTGGACAGAATAGACGGAAAAGACAGAATTAGACAGAATTGGACAGAATTGGACAGAATTACAGATTACATATAATAGGACAGACCTAGGGAACTAGACAGAATTAAAGATCACACGGTTAGAGAATTGGACAGAATTACAGATTACAGAATTACAGATTAAGAATCAAACAGAATTAGACAAAATTAGATAGAATTAGACAGAATAGACAAAATTAGACGAAATTGGACAGAATAGCGGAAAATCAGTAGATGTACGGAAGATCTCTCCAGTTCCGAAAAAACCAGACAATTCCTGAAGTCCAGTAGAGAATTACTTAACATTTTCAGCATACGAAGTTTTATGGGATGATTTCTAGTTCCACTGCTTATATGCAGGCCAGAAATGAATTACATAGGTATAAGTAATATAAGCAATTTTATAGGCATAGAATGTATTTTAGATTCATAGAGTCATGGATAGAGATTTATAGAGATTTTTAAAGATAGTAGCCATGGTAAGTTATATGCAGTACCATTTGGTAGAAGGTAAGTTTTCTAGCTTCACACTAAACAAAACTGGCTGAAATTTCGTCAGGTTCATTTAAACAACCATAACTCTTTAATTCCCAAATTCGGGCTTTCTAATGTTGCTGGAAGCCTGAAAACCGACCCCCAAGTGACCTGCACATAGATAGTATCCTGCAGGTAAGTCCACCCAATTTCACATTAAACAAGAAGCAACTCCCACTCATTGAGTCTACAGGATCTAGCCAGTTCATTTAAACAAATCTTTTTTCTTTTATTCTTATAGACAAACCAGGACTCTTACTCCACAGAAAATAAAAACACCACTCTTTATGTTTGGTACTGCACAGAGACCTCCCTATGGTCCATTTCTTCTTGTAGTTCCAAAAATGAATCTTGTTTCTGCAAATAGCCACATCAACAACTCCAATTATTTAAGTCCCAACTTCTCTTTCCAACATCAAAAACTTATTGGCAGAAGAGTATAGGTCACTGAGTTATTGGCAGAATCCCATTGTGCAGGTGTCCATGAAAAGGTAGACGCATTGGCCTGACTTGGACATTCTGGCCCCATCGAAAATAACCCCAACTTTCTGTTTCTCAAGACTAAAGTTTCATGTCGTTCATCTCTTTCATCTTTCATGTCTTTCATCTTTTTTTCCCTAAATACTCTGGGATTAGAGCTTGGGCTTTGCGGCCAATTGCGTGGACAATATCTGCTTCATCTCATTGGCAGACTCCACCAAATAGTACTTCAAGTGGCTGGAGTTCAAGCCAAACTCCTTATTGCTGCAGATATGGATGTGCAACCACTCGGTGTTGACCAAGTACCCCAAGCCGAAACCTTGGTCCGACACCTGCAGGAAGCCCCAGCTCTGGAAGTTCTCCGAGGGGATTTGCGACGTGGAGAGGAACCAGGACGACGAGTACTTGTAGATGGGATCCTTGAAGATCTTGGGCACCTCCTCGCCTTCCTTGATCATCTGCAGCAATCCAAACAAGTGGCGGTCCACGCCTTTACCATCGGCCGCACCGCCCAAGTAGTTGATGTGTTGCTTGCAAGCGGCGTTGAAAGCGGCGATCTTGTCTTCATTGGACGCAGAGTTGTCGCTCCAGGTCTCGACAAACTTCTTCGACTCCACCGAAACACTTCTGCCGGTCTCGGTTCTTCCCTTCAAGTACTTTCTGGTGGCTGCTGATTCGTAAGTGGGGCGCACCTTGCCGGTCAACTTGTAGTATGCCAATTGGATCATCATCTGCACATAAGCATCGGGCGACACCTTGAACTGCTTGATCAAGTTCTTGCCGTAGCCGTGGAACTGGAATGCCTCGTAGTCGAGCGCATTGACTGTGGCCACAAACTTGGCCTTGGCTTCGGCGATATCCTTCTTGTTGGCCACCGTGAGGTCAAATGGCAACACCGAAGGCAACTCGGGCACCTTTCCTTCGGGACTGGAGGCTGCAGAAGCTTCCACTTCGGCCAAAAACTCCGCTGGAGATACTTTCTGGATCTGGCCCAAGATCTGGTTGTTCAATTGGACGGTTGGAGTAGCATCCATCTTGGAGTGCTCTCCCAAAAAGCCCGAGTTTCCGTTCTTGGACACCAAAAACTCCAAAGGCTTGTCAAAAAACCGGTTCTGGCCGTCTCCGTGCCAAGCATTGCGGGCCTTTTCCTCAATGGTCACGGGAGCATTGTCATCAAGACAAATGACAAACGAGGCGGCGAAAATCGACTCGAACGAAGCCTCATTCACTGGAGACTGGTTCAATTCCTCAAACGTCTTCAAGTACTCGTCTCTGTTCAATGAAGTAAGAGCCCCAACACCCTCACCACGAGGAACTCTAGGGCCGACCACAGTGGTCAAGTAAAGTAATTGCTGGTAAATGTCAGCACGGGACAAGGGCTTTCCATCCTGGCCGTGGTGGAACACCTTATAGAAGTTATTGTTGAGAGCAACAATAAAGTACCTGTGTTCAGCACCAGAATAAGATTTGGTGATGTCGCTTCCAGCGGCTGGCACCCGCGAGTTGTTGAACATGTAGTGGAAAGCGTTCATGCAGTAAGGGTTCCCCTTGATGATCTCGGGCTCCAAGGTCTCGTTTTCCACCTCGATCAAGAACTGCGTGGTGTAGTAGGCAATCAACGAAGCCTTGAACAACTGGTTTTTCCCAACCACGTTGTTGACGTCCTTGTGGTTAAAGAAATACGACACGTACGGCACCACCGGGTCCCGGTACGACATGTACGCGTAGTCGTCCCAAAACTCGGCCAACCAGTTATCCTTGCCCAGGGCAAAGGCCTCCAAGCGTTGCTGCAACACCTCGCCCTGGCCGCCCGGGCGGGAAAACTCCTCCACGATGGCCTTGGTGGACGAGAGTTGCGATTGCGAGAGAAACGGTTCCACGGAGCGCAAGTACTTGGCGCCGGTTTCCTCCAACGTGGGAACAGGCAACTTGGGGAGCTGCGTCTGGTACTTGAAAAGGTCACCTTTGGTGACTGATGAGGAGAAGGATCTGGTCATTCTGACTGCGGTCTTTAACATTCCAACCTGGATTAAGGAGTAGTATAGTAACTATTGCCAAGTAATGATTGCCAAGTAACTATTGACAAGTAACGATTGACAAGTAACGATTGCCAAGTAACTATTGACAAGATCAAAAAGACAGATCAGTGGATTCACGGATAAATAGACAACCAACGGAATCAACGGATAAAAAGAAGGTTGGTCAAAATCAATTGAAAAGATGGGGACTTTGAAATGTTGCGAACTCCGGGGTTTAAATGTTTCCAACATGTGGGGGCGGGTGCGCGAAACACCGAGGGTTGGGGGCATTCGAAGGAGCGCGTGAAACCACCTCCCGAGCTGTATGCAGGTGCGGCCCGCTGCTTCCCTTTAACGCCCTGATTTCACCACCACCTCAAAATTCCACAAAATAGCACCTCAAAATGCCACACAAAATTCCACAAAATTCCACAAAATGCCACACAAAATTCCACAAAATAGCACCCCAAAATTCCACACAAAATTCCACAAAATACCTCCAAGTATTAATACCAAATATTAACACCACCACGTCTTGCCTTTTGTGGACTTCATTTTCAAGTAACAGACTTCACTCTAAGGGTTCTATTGCACGTGGCAATTTCCAATTCTTGGGGATTGGCATGATAGGAAAAGAAAAAATAATGGGTTTCGTGGCGGGGGGAAATGGCGGCTTTATATAGACAAAAGGCTTATCGGGTGGCAAATTCTAGGGCTGCAGTTTAGGGATGGAATTGAGGGGTGGAATTGAGGGGGTGGCGTTCAGAGGGGGAGTTTAGGGGTTAGGGGGGTTTCAGGGTCGTCTCACTGGGAACCAAGAAATTGCAACCAAGGGACAAATTGAAGGATGTGGTTGTTCCGGCTTTTTTGAATCCAAGGCGGAGTTGAGAATTGCCAATTACCTGATCTTGTGATATTTACAGCCATTATTTTGATTTACATTGAAAAATGGGGATTGGATTTGGGGTTGGAATTTGGTGGGATTTGGTGGGATTTGGTGGGATTTGGTGGAGGTTAATCTGAGGTGCGCGGACTTTTGGCATGCCATGAGGCTCATCCGAGGGTTCACTTTGGTCGCATTTTAAGAGAGGCTTGTGGGTTGCATTTGGCGCTGGCTGCAACTGGGAGGTACGGGTTCACGCGCCTTTTTCAACCTGAACTTGAAGTTGAAGTTGAAAATGAACCGTTACTCCCGTCGCACACCCGTGCACCTCGCTTATAATTGCAAAAATCTCATCCACGCATACCATCTCCAAAATGGACTGCTCCTCCGTCTTGGCCTATGTGTTGCTTCTATGGTACGCCGTGATTGTTGTTGTGGCCTTTACTGGGTTCTGGTGCATCCTCACGTGCTTCGCCAAGCCACCCGTGCCTCCCGACGTGATATTTGCTCCGGCCCTAGAACCAGTCACCATTCTCCGACCCATTAAAGGCATCGATCCAGAGCTCCAATCATGTCTAGAGCTGTCGTTTCTCCAGTCCTACCCGCCGGAAAAACTCCAGATTCTCTTCTGCGTTTCCGACGCGTCGGACCCGGCCATTCCGACTCTTCGCCAGTTGGCAGCAAAATATCCTCACATCGAGTGCCAGATCCTTGTGTCGGCGCCCGGAGAAGACCATTTCGGGCCAAATCCGAAGGTCAACAACCTCGCCAAAGGCTTCTTGGCCGCCAAGTACGACCTCTTGTGGATCATGGACTCCAACGTTTGGGCCTCCGAGTACATCTTGAAGAATTCCGTGTTGGCCATGGTCAACAATACAAATTGTGGCCGCCACTTGGGGGTTTCCGGAAGAAAAGTCAAGTTGGTGCATCATGTGCCGTTGGCCATTGCGCTTAACGATGCCAAATTCGGCAAGGGCAGCCTCTTGGACGAGATGTTCTTGTTTTCCCTGCACCTGAAGTTCTACGTGAGTCTAAATAACGTGTCCATTGCGCCTTGTGTCAACGGCAAGTCCAACATGTACCGGAAAAGCGATTTGGACTATGCCGTGTCCCGGATTCCGTTCCAAAAATCGGCTTTTTTCGGTGATCCCGCCGTCGTGGCTGCTGCTAGGGCCATTTCTAATAAAGGCCCGGGCAACTCGTTGCAGTTTTTTGCCCGTTACATTGGTGAAGATAACATGATTGCTATTGCTCTCTGGGAGTACTGCAAGGGGAGAACTGCTCTAACGGGCGACTCGGTGGTTCAGCCGCTCATGACGTATGACCAGGCTCTTTCTATCAAAGAGTACTCCAACCGGCGAGTCCGCTGGCTCCGGGTCCGCAAATATATGGTGTTGGCGGCCACGTTGGTGGAACCCACGACGGAATCGCTCATTTCGGGGCTCATGGGCACGTTTGCCGTGTCCACGTTGTTTTTGAATAAAACATTCAGCTTCTGGTTTTTTGCCTTGCACATGCTGTGCTGGCTTTGCCTGGACTATGTTCAGTTCTATACGTGGATCGGCAATATCTCCAGCTTGTCCACGTGTCCTGCATGGCTAGACAATGTGGCGCCAACAAGACGGGTGGTTGGCGAATGGTTTCAGATCTGGCTCATGAGGGAACTCTTGGCCTTGCCTATTTGGGTCACGGCCATGGTCGGACATGAAATCAACTGGCGGGGCAAGCCGTTCATGATCAAAAAGGATTTATCTGCAGAGGAACTATGAATCCCCAGAAATAAAAAAAAGGTTTTATCTGCAGAGGAACTATGAAATTCCCAAGAGATAAAAAGAAGGGTCTTTGAAGACACTGGCTTTTGATTGACTGGCATCATGTGGGACCGGGGTTATAGAGGTCCTGCAGGTAAGCCCTTCAAAGAAACGAGTTCAAAAGGTGAAACGAGTCCAAAAAGTTGAAACGAGTTCGAACGAGTTGAAAGCAGTCAACACATGGGCTTATGGGCTTATGAGATCCCATTTGGCCGCTCCAGAGTTTTGGAGGATCTGGAAAAGATGGACCATAATCTGAACCATTGGCCAATTATGCAGGTCTGGTGCACGGGTCTCGGGGTTCCCCACACTTCAACACCCAACAACGCCCAACTTCAACGCCCACCAACGCCCACCAACGCCCATCAACGCCCATCAACGCCCACCAACGCCCAACTTCAACGCCCAACTTGAAATCTTTAAAACTTGAAAAACCAGTTTCAATCTCCGTTTTTCAAATTCAGTGGACATTTCTCTTTTTTAAGAAATGAGCCCTTGTCACGTGCAGGTATTGCACCGCTAAACCGTTTGCGAGCAACTCGCCCAAAGGCATCACCTTGGCCATCAACTGTGCCCACTCCAAGATCGGACCGAGCGACTCAATGATGAACTCAAGAAGCAGCACAAGGTGCAGGTGCACGTGCACGTGCACGTGGTCCAATCGGATATTTCCGGCGGCAAAGGTGCAGCGGAATAAGTGGTCAAGCATGCATATTCAGCCAGGAGCCAATTGGAGATTGTGGTGTCCGATGCCGGTGGACCAAACCAATGACACACCAAGACTTGGAACCTTTTAAGAAAACCCCATTTTTCCTCCCATTTTTTCCCTTTCGGGCGTCCAAGCCATTTTTGGACCAAAGCGTCGATGGAGACACCTTCATCCGTCTCGGTGGCTGGCAGACCCACGCAAGGGACCAGCATTGCATATACCGTCAGCAAGACCGGGGTGTTCCACATGATCAAGGTGTTTGCCAAGACGCAGGGACCTTGCGTGCGGGTGCATGCAGAGGGCCATGGTTTCCCGTTTTGGAATGAGGCAAGTCATCTTTCGCGGCGGCGATCGAAGCAAGAAAAAAGGATATCGCCGCTTAGTGTAGCCACTGGGGTGGTGTGTGGTATCGATGGCGGCGCATTTCGTGCTTCTCTGCAAGATGGCTTCTTCCATTGGCGCCGTGGTGGGGGGATGGATGCCGGAATCACGTTGTGACATTGATGCAGCAGAAGAACGATCTGTGCAGGTATCAACGACATCTTCACCCAAAACAAGAGTGAGTCGGTCTCAGGATCAAATTCAGGGCGTGGAGAAGCATGAATTTTGTTTTGGCATACCATCACGATAGTGGCCAGGGGTTCAGCAGCAGCAATTAGACATTGCAGAAAAATTTGGATTTGCAGGATTGCAGGATTCAATTTGCTTGGGACGATTGCCTAATTGGGTAATCGCGAAAAACTCTCTAATTCATTCACTGCATCGCGCCTAAACCAATGATCCCAGATCCCATCCACTAAATTGTTCCCACGCAAAACTTCGCCATTGTCACTGTTATTGTCACTGTCACTGTTATTGTCACTGTCACTGTCATTTCCATTGTCACTGTCATTTCCATTGTCATTGTCAATTCCATTGTCGTCACCATAAACACACTCGATTCGCTTTCCATTTCACTGTTCACTTTTCTTCTCATCACTCACCTCCCCCACTCTATGCACACACACACACACACACACACCCTGCCATACGCGGCTGAAACAGGTCTCACTGAATTTAGCAGATTGTAAGCGAGAGACTGGCTTAGACGTGTAGTCAGTAGTAAGGCGTGCCGTCAGTCGTAAGGCGGACCGTGAGGAGAGGGAATGTGGAGCCAGCAAAGGAGTGCATGACTTCTCCGCACACATGGGTGGCCGCAGACCCTTGCGTGCTCTGTGCAGACCCTAGCCTGTTCTGTGCAGGCCGCGCATGATAGATCTTTAGGGTAATTTCCCCTTTAGGCTGCTCGACTCGCCCAAGCCCCTTGCTTATAACCTGTCCAAACCCCCTTCCATCCCACCCCCATTCCATTCCACTTTCTCCCATCGATTCCATCCATCCATTCCATCCATCTCATTCATTTGCATCCACATTCCATTTCTTCAATTTTTCGTATTCCCATTCTCATATTTTTGTTTTCTTTCATTCTCCATTGTCCCATTCTCTCCCCATTATAATCATCCTTCTTTGTCTTCTTTGTCCTTCCGATTGTTTCATTGTTCCACCATTGAAATCTTGAAATCTGTCTTTCATTATGATGAGTCTAAATCCCCAGGTGGTCAGTCCCTGTCTTATGCCCAAATCCCACCCAGCCATGTACCATCTCCAGGCACTAGAAAAAAAGCCTGTGGATGAGACCACTCTGGAAACAGAGAATCTGGGAAACACTTTATCGAAAAACACCAGCCACTGGGAAGACTCCGACATGTATACCAGAAACTTCGAAATGTCTGGAAACGAGTCGGTGCATACCAAAGAGTCCAATTTGCTGACCCTTGATCCAGATCTCCACTTGACCCCAGTCAACCACGCTAATCCGCTTAGTTCCGAGTCTCCATTAGCATCGCCAACCCAGAAAATGACAACCAACGATTCTGATAGTCATGACCAGCTCGAAAGCTCCGTCACTCCTCGCACTTTCCCAGATCCTCCCAAGTCCCAGAATTTTGGATCCGACCGTCAAGTTTCAAAGGTTTCCACTCAAAACTCTTCAACTTCAACCCAAAACTCAAAGGTCCTCCCAGATCGTCTGGAAAACAGAGGTTTCCGTAGACACAGGGTCAAGCGCAAGATCAAGCCCGGTCGCGTATGGTCAATGAGCCCAACACAGGAAATAGCTCTCAAGCAATTCTGGGCCATTCTCCTTAAGTCGTTCGGCTACGACGTCAGCTTTTCTCTGAGCGAAATCGAGTCTGGCACGGCGCTCGTGGCATCCAGCAAAAAAATAAGGCCCCAGTCCCGCCGTCGCCGTGAACGCACCAGTACCGATCAGATCGATGGTAAGAACTCAGAATCCAATGATAGCGGGGCAAGCAGTCCCCATAACGACCGCAGTGAAACACAGCTGATGAACTCGGACCTGTCGTTCATTTTCCAATTTTCATATAACCGCATCAAGTCGGTCTTTTATTCGCTTGAAACAGGCACTTTGGAGGCTGACAATGCCAGCACCGTGTTCTCTCTTGGAGGGGGCAGTGTTCATTCCTCACTATCCCATTTCATCGGCGAAGACCTCCACAAGAGTCTCTGGGCCTCGTGCCGCAACGATAACTTGGACAATTACTTGCTCCGACTTCTCCGTGAAAAGGAGTTCAACGTGAACAAGGCCCTCAAGATGTTCGCCACAATCTTCGATTGGCGCCTCAATGCACATGGTGTGGAGGACTTGCTCTGCAAAGGCGACGCCCACTTCTATTTCGAGGGCCAGCATCCCAGTCTTGTGCAAATGTTCATGCGCAACGAGATCTTCATAAGGGGAAAGGCTCGGAATGGAGAGCCCTTGATCTATGTGCGTGTGCGGAAACACTTGCGGAGCAACTGCCCCGCCCCCGAGTTCGAGAAGTTCCTCATTTTGATCTATGAGTGGATCCGGCTCCAATTCTCCGAAACCCGCTCCGGCGTGGACCAATGCCAACTCATCTTTGACTTGACTGACTTCACCTTGAAAAATACCGACATGCACGCCATCCGCTTCCTCGTGCGTTGTCACGAAGTCTATTTCCCCCACTTTGTTGGCACCATATACATGCACAATGCGCCCAAGGTGTTTTCAATTCTCTGGAACGTGGTGGTCAAGTGGATGAACCTGCGGTTGCGGGATGTAATTCTCTTCACCAATGGCTATGAGCAGCTCCACGAGCTGATCCCGGCACGGTATATTCCCAAGTCGCTAGGGGGAAAAGACCACGAGGTTCCGCCATTCATAGAGCCCAATCTCTATAATTTCCAGCGCAAGGTGCCGGACGAGCGGTTTGGCGATTTGGTACGCGAGCGCGATGAGTTGACGGTGAACTTTATCGAGGCCACGGTGAAATGGATAGAGGCTTCGAACCCGGACGATTCCAGGGTCCACCTTGATTCCAAGATCGGAATAGCGGCCCAAAAGGCCCAGAACTATATCGATCTCGATCCGTATCTCCGGCTGCGTGGAGCTGCCGACCGAAACGGTGAGATTGGTACTCTATACTACTAGCCCAGCCTAAACACTAGAGACTAGAGATTAGAGTATGGACACTGGAGTGTGAACACTAGAACATAGAGACTGAACCGAACATAGAGACTGAACCGAACATAGAGACTGAACCGAACATTAATCCTATAACATTATCTCGTTTTGGCTGGGGAGCGCGCGGTATTTATACCCAGACTCCAGAATTGCAGCCATGCAATAACCCCGCTTTTGTGCGTTTGTGCCGCTCTCCTTTTGTACCAGCCCCACTTTTTGAAATATATATAAAGCCCGCCTCTGCGCCCTTTTCTGAAAAAGCTCAGTGTGTTTTTTTGATGTCTGTTTGAGACTACAGTTCACCCTTCACCATAAATGCCCCTATTAACCATGCCATACCATATCAACGCCAATAGAAATTCAATCTAAAAAATTTTCAATGAAAACATCTGATACTCTGATTTAGACTTTCTGGCTACTAAAACTATTTTATTGACTATTTCTGGGCCTGCATCTAACATTGCACCCAGGAAAGTATTGAGAGTGTTGGGTCATTCCATACTCTGCTATGGTGAGGAGTGCACTGCGAACGGGCATCCTGCATGTGAGATGCCACAACTTGAACAACTTGAACGATTTGAACTACCAAAGAAATTTCCGCTCAAAAACGTCCGCTCAAAAAAATGGGGGTGTTTGATAATTTGGCTAATGGTTCTTTGTCTGTTTTACGAAAAGAAAGTTGGCTGCGAAAATTAGGTTTTAAACCGTGAGGGATTTCGCACCCATTGGAAAGAGTGGGCCAACATATCCAGAGATCCCCAGTTGTCAGATTCAGTGCCATGATTAAGTGACAATTTCCAAGGGACAAAAAATCAAGTCATTTTGGATTGTGGAAAGAAAAAATGGAAAAATAAGAATGTGGGCCTGTGGATTGGTCACCGGAAACTCAGTCGTGCATACAGCATAAACACTACACTATGAACACTTCAGCATGAACACTACACTATGAACACTACACTATGAACACTACACTATGAACACTTCTTTATACTCATCGATGGTAAGTGTTTTCCATGATAGTTCATAATAAAGTGTTCCAAACAGTGATAATAGTCTGGTTATGCACCCACCCCGATTCCACCACTATAGGTGAACCAAGTCCAGATCCACTTTTTGACGCCCACACCACCATCCAGTACTAACAATCAGTACTCACACTCATATTAACTTATTACTTTAGTAGTGAGTTCTTGGTGTTATAGTCTAAAGAGCAGTGTGAATAGATTTACAAACGGATTGGGAAGGTACTTCCATGAGATGGAAATCTGAATATTTACTGATACAAAGAGGGGGATCTTTGAATGTCCTAATTATGTGCCACTCTAAACTGTGCACACGTGACTGTCCCGAAGTCGGGGGCCGGGATGGGATATTCCGGGCCTATATCCAGTTCCGACCTATTGACTTAGGTCACTTTCTCCTCCCCACTGAGCCCAATTTTGTGCCACGTTGAGTCTTAGCTCATTTCCAATAGCTCCAGAAATGCCACGTATTACTGGGAATACTTTTTCTAGCGTGTGTGAACAGAAAAGGGGAGATATATGGGCTATCCTGCATATTGGCACCCGAGATCCAAATTCCCCAACCCATCACCTTTTTGATCCCGACTGATGATTTTAGCTCGAATGAAGGGTGACTCGTTTTTGGAAAAGCCCCTGATTTTGCCACAAGTCTTTACCTATATGCAGTACCATAGTTATCTCAACTAAAAACTATGGACGTGCTTTAATTTTCAGTGGCCAAAAGGCCTCAATCTTGGAAGTTTCAAGTCTTCGCCTTTGTCTACTGACGTTATTGATCATGACTTATCAGTGCTCCTGCATATAGGCTTGCTGAAATCAAGGATAAAACAATCTAATTGGACAGAAAAACAGTTTCGATTTCATACAGAAACACTCTAATACTGACCACGAACCTTGATAAATCGTGGTGGTGGTGGTGTATATAGTGAGCGTGGACTGTATACAGTCAAATGAATGGACCTGATTGGGTAAACAGTGGGCCAAAAGCGACATCCTGCACGATATTGACGGATGGGGATAGAAGTGCATGCAGTAAAGATGTGGCTGTTCTAGACCGGTCTGACTCTCCCGAAAAGGCACGTGACTAAAACCTTAAAATTATTATTATTTTCTTTTTTCCTGCATTTCATAAATATTTTTAGCACCTTTTCTTATTTTTTAATATTTCCTTTATTTTCTATTTCCTTTATTCTTTAAGTATTTTTTGTCTTGTTTACTTGGACATTTTTTCACTTGGCCATAGGTTCAGGTGCAAATTAAGATGCATTTCCACGCTTTCCACACTAAAATCTTAGAAACCGGACCCTGAAACTTCTAAAACTTTCTGTGGATACTTTACGCTAATTTAGAAACCTGCCCGCTCTTTTTTTCCGGTTTTCGGGGGTTTTTGGGGGATCAGGAGAGCCACATTGTTCGTGGTTATGAGCGCGGATCATCTTTATTTCTCCCTCTCCGTAAACCCGGACACCAGTGTCTATATCCAGGAAAAGATAATCAATGGAGTAATTTTGGGTTGGAAAACCTGATCAAATGGGAAAAAAGATTGTAGTGGTTAAGTTGTTGTTGTTAAAGAGGACTAGATAAGGGCGTTGTGTGCAGGACTTTAATAATTTTCAGTTAAGTAGAGCCAAAAACAAACAAAAAAATGGGGAAAAAAATAATTTAAGGGTGTAGTTACCAATTGTAGTGCAGATAATCTTTAAGGTTGGCAGAGTAAGTTGGCACAATAGTGTAAATTGTATGGTCGTGTTGTTGCTGTGTATGCAGGACCGGCATGATGGCCATTCTTTGTCTGCAAACCCTTTATACTTTTTTTACAGCCACTATTTTATAGCCAGGACTGTATATAGAAACTGTGGCTAGAATTTCAAGGATGGTTCAGTAGGTCCCGCTAAATCCACTAGGCTCAGAAAAGTATCCAAGTTTGACTGTTGGAGGCTTATATGCCGGCCATGTTGAGCCCCAATTCATTTGTCCTCCTCATAGTAATTAGCCGTTCATCCCTCAGTAATTAGGGAGTAATTTTGGGGTAAAATCAGTGGAATTGGGGGTAAAAAGGTGGAATTGGGATGAAAAGAGGGGATTTTGGGGTGAAAAGAGGGGATTTTGAGCTAGAAACAGTGGATTTTGGGGCAAAAAAGTGAAGAAAATACGGAATTGTACAGAATAGAGCCATAGTTTCCGATTCTGACTTACTTTACTTCAAAATAAAAGTCATTTCTTCCTACATCTTGTATAGTAGTAATGAGGAGAAATGTATAGAGAGGTATATGTTTTTCTAACCAGTTGGAGAGTATGAAGCGGATTTTCTGGGTTGGAAACCAATCAAATTTACTGGTTATTTCCCGCAAAAACCAACCATTTTTTTGGCTCTTCAAATCTTTACGTTGGGCCACCCTGACAGGCTGCGTCCATGTGCAGTCTTACATTGGACTATAAAAGGGTTAACTTCTTTAATTTTAAGTCTATACACTTGAAATTTTATAGGAACCTAGATCGGGCCTATTTCTATAAACCACGGGAATTTCGCCCCAATTCGTCCATTTTCTGATTTTTGGCGTCCTTTTCTGATCTTTGGTTCGTCCTTCTCTGATTTTAGCCCGCGCATTTCTCATTTTTTCTCAGTTTTACCTTCCTCCACGTCCTTTCAGACCCTCACTTTTAGCGCGCACGGCTGAAAAACCAACCAAAGTGAAAACCTCTCCAAACATAAAAAAAAAAAGAGAAATCGAGTCAATTCAAATCCACTAAATTTATTTTAAACACACCCCGAAATTCATAAAATTAAATAAACAGCACCATCCAAGATCTTAATCATTCTCAAATGCATATTTAACGGGTGATCTACAAATGACTAGCAACCAATAATCCACATGGGAGTCTATTTAAGTGGTCTAAGAATTTATAAGAAATAAGAATTTATAAGGATTTATAAGATTTGTATAAGATACAGAATTAGTTATATAATAAATACTAATATCTACTATACTTTTTTTTTTTTATTTTCTAAAGATATGTTTCTGGTGGTGAGGTGTTGACTGAGAGGTGAGGTGTTGAGCATTTTCGCACACAGATTCGTAGTCCGGCACAATGGTCTCTTTGGAAATTAATAAGTCTCTTAAGTAAGGTACATCAGTCATTGGTTCGGACATCTTAGGGTGTACTGGTTTATCACTCTAAACTAAATGCTTTTGTAATCAAGCCTTGCCTTCTGTAATTCTTGTCCCCCTATATAAGAGGCGACGACCGTTCCTCTTATATATTCCTTCAGCTGCCGCAGCTTCCTGCAGCAATCTCTGAGGTTCGCACAAATGCCTCAAGATCGTTTCAGCAGGATATACTGCATACATAGTATACAGTGAACCTAAGTCCTCTCAGGGCTTATGTTCAACAAAACCAACCAAAGTGAAAACCAATAAACCAGTACACCCTCCACACAAAAAAAAAAAAGAAAAAAAGAGATGGAGTCAATTCCAATCCACTAAATTTCTTTCAAACTCCCCAAAAACATGAAATTCATAAAATTCATAAAACCATATACCAACCGTAACTGTGAAGTACGACGACCAGAAGGATGCTTGCGACGTCAACCTGTACAAGGTGGTGGAGTTGCCACAAGAAAAGAGTTTATAAAACTAAATAAATTGTCTCCTACAGAATTCGTTATATAATAAATACTAATATCTACTATTTTTTTTATGTTCTAAAGATATGTTTCTGGTGGTGAATGTGTTGACTGAGAAGTGAGGTGTCACTTGTTAAGCGTAAACGCCTCGCAAGGCATTCGCGCACTCCATGCTCATGCAGGAGAATCAGATGAAAACAACTTAAGAGGCAATTATAGAGCTCTTGTCTAACTAAGAGTTACGTGTCCCCTTCCTGAGGGAATATATAAGAGGCGAGCCAGTCGCCCTTATGTAGAGGGTGTACTGAAGCTCCACACTTGTGAGAGTTATTAAAGAACAACGAGATAAGTGTTCCATCTTACGCGAAAGCTTACGCTAACGCGCAACATCACTTTCCCACGTCATCTGTCATAAAAAAAAAAAAGCAGTGACGTTGGGGAAATTGGAGATAGACAAACCCATGGCACCAGAAGAAATCAAATTAGTTTTCATACCCAAGATCACCAAATTCCTGGACCAAAAAATGATGATATGGTGGCCACAGGATGAGAAATGGAGGTAGCTTACGGTGTACGGGTCTATCTGTAAGCTAGTAGTACGTTTTTGGCGTGCAAAATTTGTTAAGATCACTACCGAAGATGCTTTATAAACTGAATTTAAGAAATAAAACTAAAAGTTCGGAGCCACAGGGATAAGTAAAGATGGAAGGTGGAAGATGGAAGGTGGACTGGGTGCAGGAATATGCAGCAGTGAAAGAGACAAGGCCAGCTTTCTTACGACACACCCGATGAAATTGGCTGAAAAATAATACAGCTCATGTAACCAATTGTCTCATCTTACCATTCAAAAATCGGCTGGCTACTATGGCTAAAAGGCTGAAAATGGACCCCAAGCCGTCCTGCACATAAACAGGATCACGCAGATCAACAGGATCACGCAGATCAACAGAATCACGCAGATTTACCTTTTTTTCGACCACCAGTCCACATCATAAATCCAGAAATTTAAAGGCCAAAGGCAGAAATATCTTTGAATTTCTCTTTGAATTTCTCTTTGAATTTCTCTTTGAATTTCTCTTTGAATTTCTCTCTGAATTTCTCTTTGAATTTCTCTTTGAATTTCTCTTTTACTCCAGAAATCGCCATGCATAGAACATATCGTCAGCATCTTTTTTGCCGATATCTCGGGTCGGGTTTGAACGTGCCTCGTCCAACTGCCCCCTTCGACTCGCAAAAGGTTGCTGATGTTAAATATGATGTTGGCGGTCTTGATAATATGGTCCGCGGGGAAATCTCAAGAGACGAGGAACTGACTTAGTGCTAGAGTATGTATGATACTTTAGTATGTCTCAATAGCATGGTCTAGGGATACCTATAGAACTCAGGAACCACAGTTCTGGCTCAGGCAAGAAGACATCCAAAATCGGTCACCTGACCTCAGTATGGCTCATACTTCCTAAGACTACTACCCATTTCAAATCTCTTGGCTATCACCATTATGAAAGGAAGACAATATTAATTATCGCCTTTCAATTAATCATATTCTTGACAAAGAGATCTATAGAAAGATCTGTAGAAAGAGATCTCCATAGTATTTGCTATAAGACCATTCAGAAGTGTGGAGGATGGTTCTCTCAACACCCTCCATCAACACCCTCCATCAATACCATGTACGGCCAGAGATTTGATTTTTCTCGTGGGTTTCAGATATGTTTCTAGTATGATTCAGCTGTACCGTCTAAATTATGGTGCGGTACGTACCATTGAATGTCTAGGAAAATATATATTTCTGCCGACTCAGTTGATGGTGGTATTCGATGTTTGTAGCCAGACGATTGTCATGGAAGTAGACTATAGGAGTATGGACTGCAATCCAAACGAGGGCATATATGCCCATGCCGAGCTCGGTATTATCGGATAAGTCCGGCTCTGAGACGAAAACAACGAGGATGAACCGGTTCTCAAGAAGATCCTGTAAAAAGATCTGTAGAAAGATCTGTAAAAAGATCTGTAGAAAGATCTGTAGAAAGATCTGTAAAAAGATCTGTAGAAAGATCTGAAGAAAGATCTGTAAAAAGATCTGTAGAAAGATCTGTAGAAAGATCTGTAAAAAGATCTGTAGAAAGATCTGTAGAAAGAGATCGGCTCATTGATCGGTTCATTAATATCTAAGATTATAAATTTCAGACTCGTGAAGAAATAAAATTATCTGAGCATCAGATACTGCTAAATAACAATCCTAGAATAGAAATGAAGTTTGATCATAAAATTAGACACAAGGTCGGTGGCAGCGGCGGTGGTGGTGATAATCATCTTATAATATTTCAGGGTATCATGAACACCATCATGGACAGATTCGTGAACTGTACCGATATTTTTAAGATTTCGGCCTATTAGTATAAAAGACTTTCATGAACATCTTATACCTCGTCTTGATCCAATACTCTTGGAGAAAATATATGATCCATTTTTAATAGTGCGTACTTTCTATTACTGCTCATATACAATATACCATCCATATTATTGGAATCCTACAGACTCTGTGAAGTATTGTTGAGCGAAATCTTATGAGTTTAATGGTCGGTGTAAAAGTCACTGTGACGATCACCAGGGCTTGTTGCGGAAGATGGGCCGCGATATTGCCGAGGCCCGGCCCGACATCACACATCAAAGTCTCTTGACGCTTTTGGACTCGATGTACTGGGTCCTCACGTTCAACACTCCCCCTCAGATGCAACGCCTTAAGAGTAGAGTATAATGTAGAATAGTACAGTACAGTACAGTACGATATAGAACAGAAGAATATAAGATATTATAGAAGAGTAGAGTTTAATATGGTATAGTAGAGTATAATGTAGAAGAGTATAGTTTAGAAGACTTTACGCTGGAAGAGTATAGTTTAGAAGACTTTACGCTGGAAGAGTATAGTATAGTGTAGTATAATATAGTAGAATCCATTATAGTATAGTCTAGAAGAGTATGGTCTAGAAGAAGAATCAAGAAGAGTACAGTCTAGAAGAGTATGGTATGGTAAGTTTAATATGGTATAGTGGAGTATTCATAATTAGTATCATTATTACTATTATTTTGAAATTTATAGTTTATCTTTTATTAGTTCCACATTATTCTCATCCTTATTTATGTTATTAGCTATAGCTGTATATGAAATTTTATTAAATAATACTGATTATCAAGCTACAAGTTTATTAGTTTTATGATTTCAATTTGATATTATTGATAAAGGTATAAGATAAGCTGTTAAGAATATTAAAATATCAGCAATCAGTTGTATAAAATACATTTATTTCTGATCAATCAGATCGCATCAGATTCGAACTGACATCTCTTCTAGTGACATTATAAGGCTTTACCTTTAAGCTACCAATACTTATCTGAGTCGATATGATTCGAACATATATAAACCTCAAATTAACTTGCTCCATGACCAATGTAGAAAATAAAAAAGCCAAGGTAATCACGCCAAACGCTACTAGCGACGACCGTCCTGGGAAATAGTGGCCCGGAGCCACTGCTATTTGGTATGCAGAAGTATACTTGGTGTAGAGTCGGATCATCTTGAAAAGCACATATGCACAGCCGGCAAGAAAGCAGGGGCCGGGCCTGATTAGCCTTCCCTTAAAGATGTATATTAGACTGACCTGACGACCCTTAAAATTTCTCAGACACAAGTCTGGCTGTAGATAGATCACGTGGTCTTGCTTGAATCCTCTGCCATCATGTTCATTCATGTTCAATAGAGTTTGAGTCTCCATTGCATGGCTCCGATAACTCAATTACCTACTTCTTTTTTAGATCTCTTCTTACTACTAATTTCCTTTTTATTTAAATTATAATATAGTATGGTAAGTACAATATAGAAGAGTATAATAAAGAAGCGATGAATATAAAAGAGTATGGTCTAGAAGAGTATAGTCTGTATAGTCTAGCAGAGAAGAATCATGGAGAGTATAGTGTACAGTATAGTACAACATAATATAGAAGAGTAGATTATGATACAATATAGTCTATTGGAACCGTGATCTCTCCTTATTCGAAACCTCCGTAGACTGAATCCATGGAGCTCTGTGCAACTTCGACGACCATGATATTTACCCTATCTTAGGGTGTACTGGTCTATAAATTTAGCTCGAACATTGGTAAATTCTTGAAAGTTCCTATAGTAGTACGGTGTACTGGTCTTTAGGGAATCCCTCTGGTCAAATAAAGCACACCAAAATTCATGGAGTAAATTAGCTTTCATGGTGTTAGAAATTGAGTAGAAAATCAGCTCCGTTTGAGAAGAGGAAATGGCGATTTCCAAGTCTTTTTTAGGGAGAAACAAGAACACTAATAACTGAGGTGGTTGGAATTAATATGGCATAAAGTGTAACATTGTTGGTGTTTTGTCTTATACCTCGGCCATTTCCCCCGCCATGTCACAACATCCATACAGACAGAAATCAGGCTCCACCACCATATATCCAACGGGCGACCTCCTTGAAGAATTTGAGCGCCAAGAGTCCTTGCCCATTGCCCAACCCTCCACCCACCCTTATGAAACCTTCCAACCGGAACCGGTCCTGAACAGCCAGCCTCTCGCCTACCCACAATATTTCTGTGGATCGAACACAGGACCTTCAGATCTTCAGTCTGACGCTCTCCCAACTGAGCTAAAACCGCAAACAATCCCATGCAGGGCAATCATCCAAATTGCAAACCGAGGCTCTTTCAAGGTAACAGTCATTATGCTTCTTCATAAGTCTAATCTTACCGAGCACCTTGCTCCTAGAAGGCTTTTGCTTGAGGTTCTTCCCGTGGCTGCTGCCCAAACGTATACTCATAGGTATACTCATAGGTATACGTTCACAATGTGAGTTATTCACCAACGGTCTTTAGGAATGCCAAAAATCGAAATCACCACCAACACGATTTTATGTATAGAAATACATGCCTTTCTGGAATTGGTTCAAATCAATCTTATATTTTTTTGGAAGCTGAGGGTGAGTCAATCAAAGAAGAAAGCTATCCGTATACCTATACATACTTTTAAAAATTGTGATGCCAGGGGCGAGTTTAATAGTGAAGACTTTTTTTTTTTGACTCGGGGGGATTGGTAATGACTAAATTTCCATTAAAGCTTGGCCTAGACCACTTAACCCATTTTCTAATATCAAGAGTTTTTGTCATTTCACAGAACCTTCAAGAATTACCTTTCGTTGAAGAACTATTCTGTCATGACACCTTCTCTCCACTTTCTCCACTTTCTCCACTTTCTCCACTTTCTCCACTTTCTCCACTTTCTCCACTTTCTCCACTTTCTCTCTATAGAATATTAACCTGCATATAATAATAAGAAAGCAATCATTAAAGCAAATAATCCACTAGCTTCTGCTAATGCAAATCCTAAAATAGCTTGAGGAAATAATGTTGAACGTAATGAAGGGTTACGAGAAGTACCATTAATTAAAGCTATAGCTGATCCTATTGCATATTATTCATTATCATACCTTTGAGAAATATTCTACTATACATATAAACATTATTTAGGTAAGGATGTATGGCTGAGTGGTTTAAAGCGTAATACTTGAGTTATTAAGACTTAATAGTCCACATGTTCGAATCATGTTGCATCCGTAAAGACTGGCGAAAGGTCTCATCCAATAATGTTCAACTCCCTTTCTATTGATCCGTCAGAGCCTGTAGTCTAGTCTATAGTGTAGTCTAGTCTATAGTGTAGTCTGGTGACTGTAGCCATAGTCTAGTCTGTAGTCTGTAGAGCTTGACTGACTGTATTTTAGTCTATAGTCTAGTCTGTGATGAAGATGCATGAATGAGACCCAGAGACGTCGTCACGGGACTGGATCAATTGGATGGCGTTCCCCGGAACGTCTTGCCTCTCTTCAAAATGTCACAGTTGCCCGATTTGATGGCCAACGCCGTGATATTGGCAATGACTTCCGGTCTGCTCTCGAAAATAATAAGCAAAACGCCCAACGGCGACAGAACTCGACGAATATGATTCCTCAAGTTAAGAAACTGAAGAAGAAGGTTTTGCAATCGAGCAAGATCTCACTTAGCGAGAGGTGGAGACAATTACCGATTAGGCAGAAACTTCATAGAGAGTTTGGGACTGGATTTGAAGCTGGAAGCGAGTCAGTTTTCATTGGAATTTTGCTGTAAGAAAGCGTTCAGGGCTTTTCCTAATTTCACTTAATCAGTGGCCTCCAGGACTCAACTGGATTTCCTTTCCCGTAAATTCTGTTTTCGGCTTATTCCTTTTTTTGGTATTTCCTTTTTTTGGTTTTCTCCCTTTTTTTGGCTATTTTCTGTGACTTATGGTGATTTTCCACTGTGGTGAATGTGGTTGGAAGGAAAGTCTCTACTGAATCTCAAGAAACACCTCCTTGACGTTTTAAATTTCGATGGAAATACAAATAACTCCACGTCTCCACGAAGTTTTTCCAAGTCACGTGCGCCCAGCGTCGTTGCTTTTTCCGTTTTTTCTGTTCTTTGCTTTGGTTGTTTTGTTTTTGCTTCGGTTGTTTTTTATTTTTTTGCGGCTCTGATCTTTATTTTTTCTTATGGTGTTGGTGCGCGCGGCCCAGAACTAACGTCACTGGCCTTACCTGCCCCACCGAAATCACTGGAATCCACTGAATCTCTGCAACCATGCAAAATTAGTACCACCAAATCTGGTAATTCCACGTAAGAAACGGAAAAAAAAGCATTGGGCTTTTTTTTGGGAATTTTTGGACCGATTCTGGCGCCAGGAAAAGAAATTAGAATGTCGCACTGCTAAGCGGGGCAACGAGAAGTCCGCTAAAACCACGAACCTCCATTAAATCCGCTCCAATTTTCAAGCCCATACTATTGTACATTCGCTCTCTTTTTCCATCTGTAACGAGATCTGCATCTGTAACGAGATCTGCATCTGTAACGAGATCTGCATCTGGTCTTAAATCCTGGAGTTAAGGTCCCCCGTTAGCTAATCCTAGCACCAAAAAGTCACGGAGGAGACTCTTAAAGTGGAAATGGTGTAGTAGAGTATATAGAAGTAGCATAGATTCAGTCGGTTGGCTATTTCCGCTTCTACACCACAGAAACCAGCTCAACCCGCTATCCATCCATACACATAATGGCCCAAATCCGTCTGGAAGCTTCTGGCTGGATTCCTCTTTGACTTGCAGCCTTCCTTGAAGGCTAGGCACAGCGCCAAAAGCACGATGAGCCCGAAATAGCTCGGATGTTCGCCCAGGGCAGAAAAAAAAGCGGGGAAACTGGGGATTCTTGAAACCCTGGAGAAGAGCAGGGGGTGGTGGTGCTTGTAACGGGCCCGGGAAGGTTTATTGGAGGGGCATTCAGGGGCTCTGGCTTTAGGCGTATTGTGGAGAAAGAGTTTTCACAAAGGAGAGAAGTCTGCTACTAACAATGCAGGAGTGCATACAGCGGAGACAATGCGTCAGAAGCGGTTCCCGCCCCAGTCGCACGGCCTAATTTAAAGAAAAAAAATACCTATTTTGGGCCACCACGCAGGGTTCTCGCCTCGTATTATGACAACTGTGCATGGACGCCTGCCCGTTTCTGGAGCAATCTTGGCCCTATACGCAGGCAAGACTATGCAGAAGGAGGTACCCTCGTCCAGACAATGCGTCGTTGGTTGCTGTGCAGTTACAGGAAATCAGCCAATTTCTTCCGTCTCACCGGAGCTCACTTTTAGCCTGCCACACATGTTCTTTCGAATGCAAGAGCTATAGTTGGCATGTCTAAGTTTCTTTTAGTGTATCTGCCGCTGGTCCGGAACGAGGTTTAGGCTTTAGGAATGGCGGAACGGGAGGATATTATTTGGTAATGGCCGTGGACAATAAAGAATAAACTCTTAACAATGCCAAAAACCCCATGGTTTAATCACGAGCTTGAAAATATCGCTGGGGGAGGGGTGGTGATGGCATATCTAGGAGGATCTAGAAAGACCACAGTGCTTGTGTGCAGTCGCGCCCGATTGTGCATCCACGAGACCTTTCTTGGCTTTAAGCGGACAGTCGCAAGCAGGGGTCGAGACGCGGGCGACCGTGGGAGGCCTTGGGGGCCAGAACAAGTGTTTTTGGCTTGCGGAAGATCCGAGAGGATGGGCGGAAGGAGAGGTTGGGACGGGTCCGGGAATTTACCATTTCGAGCAGTCTCCGGTCGGCGCCGACGCAGTCCATCTCATCGGACCATTCACCCGTCTAATTTGCCACGCAGGAAAGACATACTTCCAAATAACCAAAGCTTCAGATCCAAGCAAAAAAAAAAAAATGTACAGGCCACCAATCAGTAATTCCGTAGACAATACCGGTGGCCAAAAAGAGGCCGCGGCAGGGCTCGAAACCACAATTGTTATGTTGGCCCCACCTAAAAAAAAAAAAAAAAAAACCATTTCTATTGACATCTCCGAATTGTTCCCATGAGTCTATGCAGCATCAAGCGTATTGATGTCTAATGCAGAGGTGAAAAATTATTTTTGCAGGCTGCACGCGGAACGCCACAGCTGCTCATCACATCTCCGACTAACATGCGGCATCGGCCCAAAGCTTGGCCTGGGCCTTGAAGAGTATAAAAGCAGCTGAAGCCAGCCGAAAAAAATAAAACGGCCCCAAGAAACTCAACTGTCAATTTTCTCGACTACCAATTTTCTCGACTGCCAAATTCCTCTCTTTGGCCTCTTGAACCTGATCCTTATCTTGGACTTTTGAACCCTCCACCATCTCCAGTCTCCACCATCTCCAGTCTCCACCCAATATATATAAACATACATATATTTATACTATATACGTCTATATATATATCTATATATCTATATATTTAGGGTGTATCGAGAAATAGCTTAGAGTGAAGGAGTGAAAACAGAGGAAGAAGCGAACTTCTCAAGTTTCAAGTTCCTTTTTTTTTTTGAGTGTTTTACTTGTTTCATCTTTTTTACTTTTTTTTATTCCTTTTATTCCTTTTCAATGACAAAATTATCCGTGGCCATCATTGGACTTAACGGGTCGTTGGCTCGTCCGACGCTCGAGGCATTGCAGAGTTCAGTGTTTAAAGACCATTTCTCGTTTCCTATTATGGCCTTAACGCGCGACCCGGCCTCTCAGACTCCCGCACCCAATGTACAGTACCTTGCTTGCGACCTCAATGGAAACCTCCAGCCGTTGATACACCAATTGAAAGGGGTGGATGTTTTTATTTCGCTTATTAAGTCGACGGCAGAAATACTTGGCCAGCTTGAAACTTTGGTGCGTGCAATTAACCCTGGTCTCTATATCCCATCGCGGTTTGGCTGCGACATCGACCAGGTCCACGCCTACTTGCCCGATTTCGCCCGGACCAAGGCCAGACACCTGGAAAACTTGCGAGAGGCTGGCGTACGCGTGGTGGACATCACCAACTCGTTTTTTGCCGGTGGACCGTGGCTATACGATATAGTGTGCCATGTGGGAATAGATACAAAGGCCAAGACCATCACGTACCTTGGGCTGCCCCACACACCCTTTTCCTTTACCAATTTAAAAGACGTGGGGAGGGTCATTGCTTCCGTCGCTTGCAAGGCAAATGAAGATTTACCTGATTCCGTGAGGGTGGAGTCGGGGAAAGTCACTCCACAACAGGTGGCCAAACGGTACGAGGAGACGCACGACGTTCAATTGGACGTCAAGGCCGTTGTTGATGAAAAACAGGTTTTGGCTGATGCCCAGCGTGACTGGGACCCTTCCGATTATCGTCGTTTCATCTACTGGTTGAATGTCTTGGTGCTGCAGGGCATGGATAAGGGTGCATGTTTCAGTACGAACGATAACGAGCTCGTTAACCCGGGCGAAGCTTTATGGCAGTGGGAGAAGTTTTAAAGAGTTCGAAATGTGAAAATTATGGCTGTTTCGGTCTATTTTTTCGTGTTGGTCTGGTGGAAAAGACTTTAGACTGGGCCAGGACCAGCCAAACCAGAAAATATATTTCCCATATTCAACAAGATGGGTTTTCTAGTCAGTCTATTTTCTTTTCCGGGTTTTTCTACTCAATTTCTGGTTTTTCTGGGGCTTTCTGGTTGATGGGGCTGCTGGAAACTCATGTCGCATGCCAATTGGCTGCAAATTGATCTGAAATATATGGTTTTTCTGACCCAATACATGAAAATACTTTGCTAATTTTATAAATATTAAGTTTCTGAATACTCTGGGTTTTTCTGGCTTTCTTGGTGTAGATTTTTAAGCAGTTTTGGAATCACCCTGCTGTATGCACTCCTGTGATTTTAATTCTTTTGGCGCTCTCTGCACGAACTCTCCTGGCCCCATTTAAGCTCAAATGCGTCCTGTGAAAACCATTGTACGAATCTATAAATACAAATAAGGTTTTTTTGGGCTCTAGTGCTCTGAATTTCCTAGTTTCCAGGCGCATTATACTCTTTTAACGTGTCTTAAGGGCCGTAAAGACCTCTACACCAGAAAAAAACAAATCTGTATAGTTCATGGAGAAAACCAAAACCGTTATATTTGATTGAGCTTTGAATTGGATCGTTTGTGGGGCCTGCACATAAAATAACATGACCTATTCTCGTGACGGTGCGGGGCTCATAACCAGTTCCCTAAAACGTCCGCCATGCTTGGCTCCACAACACAACTTCACCGAATCACACCACCCAAACTTCCAGCTGATATCCTAAACTTCAAGTATCGACCTTAAAAAAAGGGAAAAATTAATTGGAACACCTTTATTTTTTTGGGGGCTTAATCCAGAGCTTATATGCACTCCGCAACACCCCAACAAACTACTTATTCTTACCAACACCACACACCCAAGAATTTATCCCCGAAAAAACGACCACTGTTTTATCGGCCGTGTGCAGGAAATGTGTATAAGTCACATGTCAATTTTTTAGGGTGTTTGTTACAGGACAATGGGAATCACGCCATTTGGCATGAGGTGCGAATCCCCTTGATTTCTTTATAGGCGTATAAAACCGGCTGGAAGTCACTTTTTGAGGGTAAAAAAAAACCCAGTACCGCCATGAAAGCCTATTTTTTTATCTGGACCCTTTTTTCCGCCGCTTTTGTCCGGGCCAGTGAAGTCATGTACCCGATGGCTTTCTACGTGTCCTGGCGAGGCCTGCGACTCATGGAACCACTCCGGCATAAACCCGTACATCCCGACTATGAGGACTTTGGTTTATTGACGCATAACCATTTCGACACTCCCCCCGTGGAATTTGCTATCATTGAAAACCATGCCGTAACCATCCAAACACCTACGCCCGGGTGTATTAACTTTTTAAGCGGCGTAGTTGCGTTTGGGCCCTGTCGAGATATGGCGGCGCTCTATATGCAGGACAGAAAGATTATCAATTTCCAGTTCCGTTCTTGCAGATACAACAATACCGAAAAAAGGGTTATTATCTTCACGGCCGCCGCTTTGCCGATATCCGATTGTTTCCCGGTGGAAATCCATATCTTGCCGTATAACCAGAAGACTCCGTATTATAAGAATTTGAAGCCTGCATCTAAGTATAGAAACAATCCCTTTTTGAAGGATTATGATTTTGTCCCTGGAAGACCAAAATTTAAGACATTTTGATGAGAAAAAACTGGTTTTTGGTGGAGAAAGTCCGGTTTTTGACCAGAAAAAATGGTTTTTGGCCACAAAAATCGGTTTTTGATGGGAAAAACCGGGTTTGGTGGTCACGTGACTTGCTTTTTCTGTTCCAATTCAATTAAATCTTTTTTTTTTAGCCAGAGAAAACTCCATTCATAACGTGTGGACACTGAAATCCAATTTAGTGACGGAAGTTTTGGTAAACGCACGCCTCGATTTTAGCCAATGAAGGGCTCATTAAAATAACCATCTCAAGAATTCTATAAGTCAATAGTATTTTTTTGGCTCGCAATTGTTGGAAGGCATGGCAAGTGTTAAAGACTTTAAAGTGTAGAGAAAACGTGCATACTGTGTGCAGTCCAATTATACTGTCTGCACTCCGCGCAGATACTATGTGCAGTCCACGCATTGCTCGCGTGCGGCTGAAGCCATTTTTCTACAAAACGACATGTATACGTTTCTGGCAATCAAAGAGCCATGACTAGGCGTTTCCAGGCCACGTGACTCCAAAAATAAAAAAAAAAAGTTTGGATTACGTAATCAGCTATATTCCTGTATACTGCCAATTTCTGTATATTCCTGTACACTGCAATTTATATACACTAATAATGTGTGTTTTCCTGCACACAAACTAGTCAAACCACATCTATCCACAGACACCACTTTCAACCGAAAAAAAGACATGTAGCGTACTTGTATTCTAGCTACAAATCACCAGGACAATCTCTTTATTTGATTATGGCCTGCACACTTCAGACCCTCTAAACCTGTACACCATTAAATGATAACCCACACGTACATCCGGCGTTGGTATCCTGTACCTGGAGCTGGGGCCTGCATCTAAACCCCTTTGTTCGCCTGCCAAAGAAATTTCATGGTCAAAATCGTCGTAAAGTGAAAGTTGGCTAGGACAATTGCAGCTCCGAATGTTGCGACCGGAGATATTCTGGAGTAGAAATCGAGAAAAATAGAAAAAGAAAAGGGATTAAAAAAAAAATAGGTTCTAAATTAAATTTAACAAAAGTGGAAAACAATAGAGGTGGAAATTCAAACGGTAGAGCAATGAGTGTCTCAGCGGAATTCGGGGTGGACTGCATATAGTGCCGTGGGGAAGACAAGCACAGACATGTCATTTTCCTCCAAAGAGAAAAGCAGTTGAAATAAAAAGAAGGTTAAGTACGCCTTATGAATATACTAGCCATTTAGCCACAAACTGAGAAGGGTGAAGGGGGAAGGGGGGGAAGTGTCTGGCCCAGTGTAGCTTATATGTAGGCTGTGTCCCTATATGCCGGCAAAGTCACGTGAGGTTTGGGAGACAAAGGTATACAGGCAAAGTACAATGCCAGTCAAAGAGGAGAAGAGAAAAAAAAATGATGGATTTGAATGGTAAATCTGAATAGATTTGATTGTTAATTATTCAATAGTAGAAAAGAGACGAAAGAGGCTGGAGAAACTGGAGAGAGGAGAAGCTGCAGTAAACCGTAAGAGAGTCTCGGGGAAAATCAAGCAAAAATAGAGATGGGCTTCAACGACCTTGGAGACCTTGATAGGCTCCATTTTCAACAGCAAAAAATGGCCCAAAAGAGACGGGAGGAGCTGATGAGGGACTGATGAGGGACTGGAGAAAAATAGACGATGTGCAGAAAGGGAAAAGAGAGGTAATTCCCGCCTTGCAGGCGTTTTAAGTAACCCTAAAGCCGATAGTCGCCGCCAGTAACTCCAGGAACCGCCATTAGCCGCCAGTAACTCCAGGAACCGCCATTAGCCGCCATTAGCCGCCAGTAACCGCCAGCAGTCCAGCCGTTTAGTAACTAACACGACTAATCGGCAGTATGGCATATGGCCCTCACATCAGCCCATGGGCCCATGCTCTGTGTATGCGCGTAGACGCACGCTTGTTCACATTGGTGCTGCACACACGCACCTCCACCAATAAGGACATGGCCTGACATGTCAACCACACCGACTCCACCGACTCCACGAGCTCCACAGTCGATTTCAGGCATTTCCAGCCTGTTTAAGTCCGAGATAAAGACAATGCAACCACCAAGGTACCTCTTAGTGGCGGGGTGTAAATAGCCAGGCCAAGTCATATAAGACCAATTCCCAGGGCCACCACCAGAGCCAACCAGAGTCAACCAGAGTCAACCAGAGTCAACCAGAGTCAACCAGAGCCAAAAAAAGGCAACAAGCCAGTTCCAAAACTCTGAACCAAAAACAAGGCAACCAGCAAACGAGAGCCAACAAACGAGAGCCAACAAACGAGAGTCAACATCGGAAACACCATCTGAAGAACCAACAAGAAACGGAACTAACGAGTCGAAAAGAGCGTGTCGAAAAGAACGGGTCGGACTAACAGAAAAAACCAGCACGTTCAACAAGTTCAAGTTCAAAAAACCCAAAGGCCAAGTTCCAGAAGAACCAAAGCCCAAAGCCCAAAGACCAAAGCCCAAAGACCAAAGACCAATTATCGAAAAGCGGAAATGAGAGTTGGCTTGGTATTCGTTTTGGCTGCTTCTGCTGCTTCTGCTTCTGCTGCTGCTGCTTCTTCTGCTTCTGCTGCTTCTGCCAAAACCGCCCCCATGGTCTTTTTTGCCCTCCACAACGGCACGTTAATCCCTCTTTCCGCCGACCAGCTCAACGGCAACAACGTGTTATCGTACCGAACAGAGCCTGAACCGCCTGTTGAGTTTATGTTCCATAATGGCCATGCCGTTTTAGCCAATCCCCGAGATTTCCCTGATTCTGATTCCAATCTTGATTCTCATGAATCCACCAAATCCATTGACCCCGAGTCTCTCCAAAACCCTGAATCTTATGACCCCGAGTCTCTCCAAAACCCTGAATCTTATGACCCTGAATCTTCTCCCAAATCTTCTCCCAAATCTTCTCCCAAATCTTCTCCCAAATCTTCTCCCAAATCTGACCCTGATTTCGTTGACCCCAAACCCCCTGCTCCACAATACGTTGGTTTTTACGGCAAATTATTTGGGTACGGCCCCGCCATGGAAAAATTGAATTTGCAAGTGGGAGAAAAAGGGTTGGTTGAAACAACGTTTTTCTCGTGCGAGAAGTTCCCCTCCAGCATTACGCACTGGATCGTGCGCCAACCCTTGACGGTTCCCGAAACCAAGTGTTTTGCGACCAAAATCTTTTTTCGCCCGCGCGCCTCCCGCCATTAAGTAGTTTCAAATCGTGATGTTGAGGATTTTGAGGATGAGAATGGCGATGTTGAGAAAAGTGAGGATGGATTTTGAGAATGGGTTTTGAGAACCAATTTTGAGAACCAATTTTGAGTACCACAATTTTGAGAACCAATTTTGAGAACCACAATTTTAAGTACGCACCCGGAATTCCTAGTACTAGTTAAAAAATAAACCATAGTATCATTAAGTTTAACTTTATGATTAGGATTAACTATTATAGGTTTAGTAAATCATGGATCAGGTCTATCTTAGGGTGTACTGGTATTACTACTACCAGTGCTACCAATCCTATTACTGGAGTTAGTATTGTTGTGGAAATTCTCTTGCTGAAAAGAGGGATTATTTTGGAGAATCCCAAAACACAATGAATACTGTTTCTGTTCGGAACAAGACATATAACAAAGTGTCCAAAGATTAACCCCCGAAGAAATCAAAATTTGATCTGTCAAAGGCCAGATGCCACGTCTGCCTTTATATATTTTGTTGCGCGCCGCGCCTGCATAGTGTGTGGCTGCAAATAAATAGCGCGGGGGGGCGACACGGGAAATTGTCTATAAAAGCGCGCCCCCCCCTCGCATTTCTCCTTCTTTTTTATTTATTACTTTCCCCCACTCTCTTCCTCGTCTTCCCCGTTTATGGGTGTTGGAGACTCTTTTCTCGTCTTATGGGTGTTGGATTTGGTCATACTGCCAGAATGTGCACAGACCTGAAGAAGCCAAGAGATGAATATTTACTGAAAGAACAGAATGTACTGTGTCTACCACGAGAAGTGGTCTTTGTATGGACTCAGACAAAGGTATTTTACTATCCAAAAGGAGAGAACATCTTCACTCCATTTTCAGAGGAACAAGATCTTCCTACGGACTCCATTTGTGATCAAATTGGCTCACGACAAGATAAGGTAGTTCTTGGTGCATATTTCTATACACAACTTAATTCATTAAATGGTAATTGTTGTGGTGTTAATGTGGCGTCCGATGAAGCGTCAACCGAGTCTCTAGGGATGAGATAAGGTGACGTAATTCCCTGGTGAGGGAATATATAAGAGGCACCGAAGTTGTCTTTTATTTCAAATAGGACCGAGGATTTTCGGATCAGTTGGAAGACTAGGAATCACCAATTCCTAGGATTATTCAATGACTGGTGATCACCAATCTGGGAGATTCATTGTTAGAGTTATCATAGATAAACCAATATGGGATTGGTGCGATACTCTGGAGACAGTGAATTGTAATCTGTTTTTTCTAAATTGACCCGAGGCCATTTATTCAGAAAATGTTTCAGAATTGTTTCTGAGTTGTTTCTGAGTTGTCCAATTGTTTCTGAGTTGTTTCTGAGTTGTCCAATTGTTTCTGAGTTGTTTCAGAGTTGTTCAATTGTTTCTGAATTGTTTCTGAGTTGTTTCTGAGATGTTTCTGAGTTGTTTCTGAGTTATTTCTGAGCTGTTCAATTGTTTCTGAGTTGTTTCAGAGTTGTTTCAGAGTTGTTCAGTTGTTTCAGAATTCGGCAAGCTGCGGTCGTATTAATCAAAATTCAGAATTCTCAAATCACCGATTCACAAATTACGATAAGTTGCAAAATTCTCGGGATAAATCCGAAAGATTGGATGATACGGTTAATTGTATCAAAATGGTATTTGGCATAAATGGTTAGATCTTTTCGACAGTTCCGATCCATAGACCCGTACACCCGAAGATTCTTCAAATGTACATGTATTTATGGATGACACTATTTTCCCTTGTAATTCACCTACTGTATTACTATGTACTATATACCAGTACACCCGTTTCATGTGGACATACTAATATGCTGATGTACTGCACACACACGTTCAACAAGGTGGATGCGCATACTGAGAAAACAATCAGCAGTCCAACTCCAACTCCATCTCCCTAAATTAATTTGTACTTTATATTTTTGTATTTTGTATTTTTGGTCTGATACTTTCTTTGGTTATTCCTATTTTTTGGTTATTCCTATTTTTTCGACATTATTTGTGATTTTGGATGGTGATTATGGAGGAAGCTTTTGCTCTATAGATAGACCAGTACACCCATAATAGGAAATAATATTGTACCGTTTATGTTATTTCCATTATCTCTACCCTTTATAATAATTTATTAGAAGGATTTTTACCCCAGATCAACCCAGAACGAAACCAGTACACCCTAGATAAATAGGTTTTATTGGGATTAATAATTAGAAAGAGGCAAAATGGGAAAGTCTAAATTAAAAATGTCTAGATCAAGGGACACTAATTAAGAAATGTCTAAATTTGGAATGTCTATTTGGAATGTCTAAATTTGGAATGTCTAATTTTGGAATGTCTATTTGAAGTGTCGAAGTCAGAAACACTAACTTAAAAATGTCCAATTTAAAAATGTCCAATTTAAAAATGTCCAAGTCTAAATTGTCTAAATCAAGAAAGTTTAAATTTGGAAAGTCTAAATCGGAAATGTCTGGGGAGTTTCTTTTAAGGAAGAAAATCCTACGATAACGGAGATAATTTATGGTGCGCGCTCATTGCGGGGCCTTTTGGTGCTGGTGGAGAGCCATGAAAATGAGCATAAAATCGCCCAAATTGCCCAAATTGCCCAAATCGCCCAAATCGCCCAAAATCGCCCAAAATCGCCCAAATTGCCCAAATTGCCCAAATTGCCCAAGAGGTGACGTAAAAAATCATTGGCTCAAGAAATCACGAGTCGAAATCCATAATCTTCTTTGGTATCACACCAGAATTTGACCCTTTATGATCTGGTAGCTGAGGTCCTTTCTAAAGGGATTGGACCCCAAGGAGACGGGTGGTTTCAAGGCGGACAAGTGCCAGAAAAAAATCCTAGTTAAAGGAAATCCCCGGTGAAGTCTAGGAAAAAGACTAAGGAATAGACTCCCAATATGACCAAGGCGCCATTTAACACTATTGTTGAATGTTTCATGTG
>NKZZ01001234.1:0-32995 GCA_002370815.1 Metschnikowia hamakuensis
GTCATTTTTATAACCCTACTGATGTTGTTATTTTTCCTTTTAACGAAATTTTAATCCACTGTTTTGATATACTAACCATGTGATTCTAATCTGGATGAATTCACTTATATCAGCTAAAGTTATCACCTTTTGTCTCTTAAGCTTCATACAAAATAATTACTCATAATGCATGTTAAGATAGATTTAACAAATATGATGGAGAAGATATTGGAAGGAGAGATGGAGAACTGAGAGGGAATTGTAGAAGGAAAGGGATACAGAGAATGTTATAGAGACAGAAGTCTTTACTAATGGAAGAAAAGAAGTCTATATTGATGGAGTACTCTTTAAGTCTGGAGACGGAAGTAGATGGAGACGGAAGTAGATGGAGACGGAAGTAGATGGAGACGGAAGTAGATGGAGGGGACATGGAGATATTGATGGAGGAAGTACTTATTTACCTTATAGTTATATCTATGGTTATAATATCTTTATCTTTAATGGCTATACCAGGTTTAGCAGGTTATTATTCTAAAGATATAATTCTTGAATCTTTATATGGTACTTATCCATTAAGTGGAGAAACGATGCGATAACTGTATCCAAAGTAGACTCAGTGAAATAGCAATTGTGGTGATTTTATGTACTATATCTATTTCGATATTTTTGCCGGGTTGGGGAAAATAAAGGTGAAAACGAATGACATCTTAGTTAAAGACCGTTGGCAGTTGTATATGTCGCTACAGACTGGTTCACCAAGGTTAGACTGAAATGTCTGTCTTAATGTACAGTCGGGTTCTGGAATATATTATGTATATAGAGGTGAAAGATAGAAACCTATGAAAATGGGTGAAAGCTTATTAGTACATAAGTAATAAACCTTTATTGGTCAAGCCCATTTAAGTTAATCAGAATTGGAAGATGCCGTATATCTGTAGGTTGACAAAAGACCCTAAGCAGCTTTACTATATCTTTATTTTGGGTTAGAAATCTTTGTGATTTTCTAGCCTTTTTTCATTCATTTCAGTAGATGATCTTATAGTAGAGTAGTAATAGAGTGGGACTCTTAATGATCCGTATGCAGGTGAAATTTGGTACGACTCTGATTCCGATTCTGATGAACCACCAATTCATTGAAACCCCCAAATCTCTTGAAACCCCCAAATCTCTTGAAACCCAAATCTCTCTAAAACCCAAATCTCTCTAAAACCCAAATCTCTCTAAAACCCAAATCTCTCTAAAACCCAAATCTCTCTAAAACCCAAATCTCTCTAACTGAAACTCTCCAAAACCCTCTGTTGACAAAGTCCTGCTCCATAAAAATTGGTTTTCACGGCAAAGGATTTGGGGCAGGCCCCGGAAAAAGCCGATTTGCAAGCGGCCGAAAAAGCTTTGGTTGCTTGGTATGTCCACCAAGGGCATTTCCTGTATAATAGCGGAGTTGTGAAGGCTCATGTCATAGAACTAGACAAACTGACTAGAGAAACTGACTAGACAAGCCTGATTTCCTTTTATTGGATGCGACTATTGGCTAGGTCCTAGGGCTCAGTATATGATAGACTGGCCAACTCCATTGGGCTGGGTTTTTGAAAAGAATAGTTCATCTTCCACTGCACAAGAGTCTAGACTCAATTCACCAAGTTGTCATCGAGCAGCACACAATGTTCGGAAAAGTCAAATCATCTGTGGACTGGAGTCAGACTATAGTAAGTACTTACTAGTAAGTAGACTGGAGTAGATTGTAGACCAATAGGCAGGAACCAAAATGTCACTAAACTTGTTGGACTCCAGCTATTTCCATTTGTCACGGAGTTCTAGTGTTCATTTTGGTGCCACAACAAAATTAGCTCCGCTTTTGGCAGCATGGGATGCATTTGAATGTGTGTGATAGTAAACTCCGAATATTAAAAAACCATTTGCAACAAATGAAAACGGTTCTAAATCCCAAGGACAACACTCAAGAAGACGACGATGCCCAAATCATTGTTTTCTATGGCTATGCAGCCACGCGTCTCATAAACCTTAATCGTCAAGTCGTTTTGATGGGTTGAACAGTCAAATCCGATCGGATAGCTTTCAATTGGTCATTGATATACAGGTCCAGCCCAGAGGTGTTTTAAACTTGTCCACAACCAAATGTAAACTCTTTTTGAGCACTGCCTCGGGCCTGATCATTGCTGCAGAGTCCCGTGACGTCTGTAAGGTCATTGGGACTGCTACTGAGAATTCAATCCCAGCTACTGAGAATTCAACCATTTTGGCAGAGAAAACTCCACTGAGCCAAAACCGTAGCTTCCCACCAAACGAATATCAATCAATATCAATCAAGAAGATCAAGATCGACGCTGATTTCCGCCACAGCGACATTCACTGCCACCACAAAATCAACGATCCTTAGGCATAGGAGCGCGTCCACACTATGGATCCCAATATCAACCCATCCGACATCACCACAAAGATCAATAGTCTTCTCCCAAAGTTCAATAGTCTTCTCTCAAAGTTCAATAGTCTTCTCTCAAAGTTCAAAAGTCTTCTCCCAAAGTTCAGTAGTCTTCTCCCAAAGTACAATAAGTCATATATTCCTTTCTTTAATACATAACTCTTTCTTTTTGAATTGAAATTGAATGATGTTAAATATGTGTTGTGGTGTTAAACGGAATGGATTTCTTCAATTCTTGAGGACTAACACTAAAGAATATTAGATCACCCACAAAAGTCAATCCTTATAAACCCACAACCATTGAAGACCAATCACCGGCGGTACACTATGTAGGAAGTATAAGACACTCTGTGGAAATAGAGTACACTATGTAGGAAATATGAGACATTATGTAGAAATATGAGACACTGTAGCGAAATGAGTGGTGGGTGATGTAAAGAATGATAAAGAGAGTGGTAGAAAAAGGAGGGAAAACGAGGGGGGAAACCTGCGTTTATATATTGCGTTGGTTGCAATTTGGTGCGCGGGTTTCCCAAGGTGCAGGTCGGGTGGCGACATGCGCGTGCATTGGCTGCAATTCCAAAAGAATATATAAGACCGCGATTTCCCACAGGATTCTAATATTTCTGGAATTTTTAATATTTTTTTTTCTTTCCTTATTCCTTCTTCCTTTTCTTTTTCCTTTTCCTTTCCCGACTGTGAAGTTGACATGGATGGTTTACCGCCGATTGAAAAGCCGGGACCCTAAGCTTAATCATGGAATTGTCTGAAGTCCTTCAATTCAAGACGATTAACACCTTCTAGGGGTTCCGTCGGTACAATCCATTTTTGCTCTGAATCAGTTCCGTCGTCGGTAAAACGGCTTAAAAGAAGCGACGTTCTCCGAGCCAAATCTTCTGTTAAGCGGCCTGTACCCGAATAATCCGCCTCCTTTGAACTTAACCCAGGGGTTTAAGTTCAACAGAGGGGTTGGGACATCTCAGGAAGGGGCCAAATAACATGTGCAATCTTACACTCAAACCAACAGTGCCGGACTCGATCAACCATGTTGTTAGTCCATTCCATTCCGCACAACAGACAACTCGTTAAAGGCACGAGGAATCTGACCTCTTTGCCGGTATGAAAACGGTGGATGTAATCAAGGGAAAAGTTCTGGAACGACCTCTTCTTTATGGTTTTCCAGGAAATTCTCCCACTCCACCGAGGGTCATAATGCAGTGATGGATCCACTGGTGACAAACATGGGCCGGGACGGTCTTTCTATGGACTCTGACCTGAGCCTTATCTTTTGTTTATATACTAACAATTCCTTTTTGGCTCTTAATTGTCCGGCTTGACCAAGATACACTCCTGGTTTTTCCCCCGGACAAAACCAATGGTGTCCAAGACCTTCAGACTCACAATGAGCTCGCGCACCGTCCATTTGCCCCGGTTATATATCTCCGGCACGGCCTTGTTCATGGGAAGAATCAAGCCTTCATAGATGCTTTGGAACCGGACGATTTCCGCTGGTTCAAGCTCAGTTTCTGCATCCATACGCTTGAAAGCACTCGTGACCCAATCGGGTAAAAACTGCTCGTCTTCCGCTTCGTCACCGTACTCCTGCACATTGTGGCTCCGCATCAAGTACAAGAGCCACACCTGGTCCATCTGTTCCTGGGCCACAAGGTCTGCATATGAGCTGATGCCCATGGTGACCAATAGCGATCGAGCAAATTTCACGTCTTTTTTATAAACGGCCTTGAGCGTAAGGATTTGGTGCTTATGGTCCAAAAGGAGATCTGCTTCGCGGTGCTTGACCCAAGAAATGGCCGATTGGAGGATCTTGCGTTGGCTTCCAAGATAAATCTTCAACACTTGGGCGTTGGGTGAAGATTCTGGAACGGTGGTATTTTTGAGCATGCCCAATTTGGTTTCGAGCGCTTGCCGAAGGTAATTGAGCCCACTGAGCTGCATGCGCAACCCGAGACTTTCGCCGTCCCATGGGTTTTTCACTAGCCATTGAAACACCTGCACAAGGGCATCCGGCACGTGCTCCGGCCCAATGAAAAATAACACTCCGTCCGTACTTTCAGCCGTTTTTTCCCCACTACTGGGCACCACGCTGTTGGTGTAGTCGGCCAACGTGGGGAGCTTCACCTTTTCCTGGAGAAACGGCACGATTTCGGCGGGGATTTTGATCCGAAGTGCAACGGTATCGGCGGAATTTTCGGCAAGACAAAACCCATAGGCTAAGAGAAGTTCTTCATTTCCTTTCCGGCCATAATTGTTGAAAAGCTGGCCTGATTTGGAGCCCGCGCACGTGATCTCAAAGCCTTCTTCCGTCCCGTTCCACGTGACATCTGCCTTAGGATCATGATTAAGCATATCAATCACTGGAAGCAATACCACGACATCCTCCTGACACGTGTCCACGTGATGACTTGAGGGGAGAAGAGCACTGGGGAACGCACGTGACTTGACCACCATTGATGCCCATAGATATGCGGCAAAAGACGTCCAATTCTCGCGGTTTTCGCCAAGAAGGTACTTGTGGAGCTGCTCGTCATCATAGAACTTCGACTCATAGTAGAATTTCATGTTAAAGTGATGATCTGCAGGAAGTTCGGTTTCTTTAGGAAGAGATTCCAAAACCAGCCACCATTCCGCCACCAATTGCTGGATATTTTCCCGGAGCGAGCTACCAAGATTGGTACCTTGAAGAAGCCTTTTGTCGTCCTGCAGCCAGACGTAGGGGCTGTTGATTTGGGCTGAAGTGGGCAAAGCTTCGATGTAGGGCGTGAAAAATGAGCCGGAATTGGTTCTTTCACGGGCCAAAAACAATTTGAGGATTCCATTAATATTGGTGGATTTTTTGATATCATCTTCGGTCATTTTGAAGCTTTCGGCCGCATTGGAGAGCCGGAGGGTGATATCCGAGGGCACTTGGATGGAGCTGGGGCCGGATCCATCTGTGCAGGCGCCGGAATTGTTGGTACCAATTTCTTGGAATTTGATATCGGGGGAAACCCGTGCACCATGGCCTAGGGCCCATTTCACAAGCGTATCGATCTTGTCCATTGGTAGTTCGATAGTTTGGAATGGTCAGGTGATGAGCAGTGTACCTCGGAAAGTCCACAAAAAGACCCGTACACCCACACCCCTCGAAAATCCACAAAAAAAAACCAGTACACCTCGAACGACATCAACAGTGCGTAGCTAAATCACCCCATCAGCCATGCTTCGCTTCAGACCCCAATTTCCCGTGCGTACATTGCACGCCTCTGTTAGAGCATGTAACGGCTCAAACACCGGTACATCCCCCAAGCAACCTCCTAAACGTTCCTCGTCCCCCTCCTCCTCCTCCTCGTCCTCATCGTCGTCCTCGTCCTCCTCCTCGTCATCGCCATCAGCCTCCAATCCCAATGACGCCAAAAAAGCAGCCACGTCCCAAACGCCACCCACAAAACCCATTCCCGACCTCGGAGCTATCCCAAAACGGCCTTTGAGCCGAGTCGCCATCGGCGGCACCCAAACGCCCAAAAAACTTGCCCAGGGCTCCGGCATAGAATTCGCCGCCTGGAAAGCAGTCATTCTCTTGATTGTGGCCGGCGGTGGGTTCACGTATTGGTTCACGCTGGAAAAAGAAAAATTGCGGCTTCAAAAAGAGGTGGAGAGCAAGCGTGGCATGGGCAAACCGCTTATCGGCGGCAACTTCTCATTGGTGGATCACCATGGGCAGCCGTTTACACAGGAAAACCTTAAGAACGACCAAAAGAAGTTTTCCATTGTGTACTTTGGCTTCACGCATTGTCCCGATGTGTGTCCGGATGAATTGGATAAGTTGGGGGAGATGCTCGAGGAACTTCGGCGGAAAGATGGCGTTGAGTTGCAATCGTTGTTCATCACGTGCGACCCGGCACGTGACTCCCCGGAAGTCATCACCCAGTACCTTGAGGATTTCGACCCGTCGATTATTGGGCTTACGGGGCTGTACGAGCAGGTGAAGAATGCGTGCAAGAAGTACCGGGTGTACTTTTCCACGCCTCCGGACGTCAAACCGGGCCAGGACTATTTGGTGGACCACTCGATTTTCTTCTACCTCATGGATTCCGAGGGTCAGTTCGTCGATGTGATTGGCCGCGAGGTCACTGCTCCCGAGGGCGCCGACAAGATCCGGAAACACATCCGGGCGTTTGTGCCGGAAAAGGATAGGGAGGCCCGGAAGGAGTCATGGTTGGGATTCCTTTACCGTTAATCTCTGCAGTACTGCAGGTAGTGGAACTACATACAGTACCACTACATACAGTACCACTGCATACAGTGCCTGATATACTGAGTACGTCTACCGAACTGCACCACCACTACCCATGACGTACAGTTAGACGAATGTGGAGAGTCGAATCATACTAGTCTTGTATATAGAACTTTGTATTAAAAAACCCCCACTTAATCCTGCGTCCTGTATATAGTACACTCTGTTTTAACTTGATCCTGCACTCAAGCATGCGCTTACGCAGCCCCACCGTGAGACATTAACTATGCGCTCCAAAGTCCACAACCTGAGTGATTTCATTCTTCCCTAGCCATGACAAAATGACCCACTTATATAGTCCCTCATCCCCCTGACCCCTGCCCCCCAAAACCCAATAAACCCAATAAACCCAATTCAAATCCTAATTCTTTTCTTCTCCTTTTCTATGGCTGCAGTGAAAGAAACAGTTTCCAGACTCGGCGCTTACAGCCACGCCTTGGGCCTCGAAACCCGTGGAATCGAACGGGTGCCTCCCCAAGACCGACAGACCAACAATACGTGGCTGCAGTTCGGAAAAGTCGTGGGGTTATGGTTTGCAGGCTGTGGAGGCCTCACCACCATGTCGTCATTTTTCCTCCCCACTTTAGCGTTTTCTTTGTCTGTCAAACAACTGATGGTGGCGGGATTGACGGGGTTGAATGTGGGGTGCCTTGTGCCTGCATACTGCGCCACCATGGGCCCAAGTTCTGGGTGTCGACAATTGGTAACGGCCCGTTTTTTATTTGGTGTGTGGGGAATCAAAGTCATTGCACTTTTTTCGATTGTGGGCGGGATTGGGTGGTCGGTGGTGAATTGTGTTTTTGGGGGCGAGGTTTTGCTGGCGATGGGTCACGTGCCGCTATATGTTGGGATTGTGGTGATTTTTTTTGGGTCTTTAATTGTTGGGGTTTTTGGTCTTCAATGGCTCTTGAGGTTTGAAAGTGTTTTAGGGGTTTTTACGAATTTGGCGATTATGTTATTTTACGTGGTTGTGTGCAGGAAAAGCGACCATCTCCCCGAAACCAACCAAAAAATCAATGATTTGCAATTAAATCTGCAAACACAAACGGGGCTCATGCTTTCGTTTTTCACGGTGGCGTATTCCGTCACGGCCACGTGGGGCTCGTGTGCTTCGGATTACTACATTGAGTTTCCGGAACATACACCCGTGCACCAGGTTTTTTTGGTGACTTTTTCCGGGATCGCCGTGCCGTCCAATTTTGCAGCCGTGGTGGCCATTTTGGCCCTGGCTATTGCTTATACTTATCCACCATGGAATCAGGCATATAACACTCAAGGAATGGGCGGAGTGCTTGTGGCTGCGTTTGAGCCCTGGGGCCATTTTGGCCACTTTGTTGTGGTGGTGATGTTCGTTTCGCTTATATGCAATACCATCATGAATACTTATTCCAGCGGATTACAATTGCAATTAATTGATGTGAGGATGGCTAAGGTGAGCCGGTGGTTTTTATCGGCGCTCATAACCATGGTTTATTTGGTTCTTTCATTGATTGGTCGCTCGCACTTATCGGCTATCTTGAGCAATGTTCTTCCCATGCTAGGGTACTGGATTTCGCTCTACATAACGCTTCTTTTAGAGGAAAATCTTTTGAGGTTTGTTAGGAAGTTAAGGAAGAAAAGGGGTATGAGCCTGGAATTTTCGCACCCAAATTTGGACCCCGCACGCCCAGGTTTGCACCCAATTTCAAGCCCCAATCTGGACCCCCCAAACCCCAATTTCCACTCCGAAAACCCCAATTTTCACTCCGAAAATCCCCCCTCGGTATCCAAAATAACGGAATCAATTACAATGCAGGAAGAAAAAGAAATTTCCCATGATTGGACCGAAAATGACTCCATCACTTCTTACCAATGGAGCGACTGGGATCAACCCCAGAAACTTACGGCTGGATGGGCGAGTGTGGCGGCGTTTTTGGTGGGCGTGGCAGGTGCAGTTCTTGGAATGAACCAGGTTTATTTTCTGGGTCCCTTGGCTCGCCGAATTGGAACGTATGGCGGCGACATTGGCATGTGGTTGTGTCTGATTTTCTGCGCTGTAGTGTACCCACCTCTCCGGCTTGCCGAACTCCAATTCCTAGGAAAATAGATGATTTTTTGAGAACTCTATTTCCTTGGAAATAGTCGACTTTATCTAGAAGATAGACTGGCGTGGAGTTTGGCCAAGCTGGGAAATTATGGATGGGCTGGTGTGCAGAAAACTTGGATGGTCTAGTGTGCAGGAAACTTCTTTGGTCTAGTGTGCAGGAAAATTCATTGGTCCAGTGTGCAGGACAATTCTTTTGTCCAGTGGGCAGGAACATTCTTTGGTCCAGTGTGCAGGAAAATAATACATAGTCTAGTTCGCGAGGAATCCATGGATGGTCCGGTCTTAACATCTTCAAGTCAAACTGTTAAAATACTTATTATATGTTTAGATGATTGGAGACAAGGGTACGGTTGAATACCGAGGTGTATAACGTACTGCATATAAACGAATCTATAGAAAGTAAATTTAAAGACACTTTTCAGAGGATTTTTCGTTCCAAATTAGAATTAGTAGCTGGAAGGAATGAAGTTAATCCATAATTTTGTTTCAGAGGAAAGGTTTTTGACCTATTGCCTGAGATATTGTGGTGAGTTGGGGAGACCCGAGGGCGCGGTCGGAATTGCCAATCTTGGTCTTTTAAAAAGGCACTCACTTTACTAAATAACACTATAAAATATCCACTGCAATCTCCGGAATTCCAGCATTCCACTGAACTAATTTTTAATTTCAAATTAGTAAATTAAAGGGGGTTGCGTTGGGCCTTTTTCTGCTGACCTTGTCTGGTGTACGGGTGTGCCGCGGCCAGCTCTCTTGGAGATGAGCAAGCTGATTTCCAAGAGAGAAAGAGACCAGAAAAGGAAGTTATCGACCGTTTGCTTGACCTGGCGACTATCCCAAAAGCAAAGAGCCTTAATTTAATGTGATGGTGTTCATGGGGTGATTGTTACATGCACAACTCGATGCAGACTAGTGGAATCGACGATAATAAAAATAACAAAAAAGAATAATAAAAACGAATAACAAGAAAGAATGATGATATTTCAAGTCTTCAAGAAAAAAAAAGGGCTCGTGTGACTGGACTATTCTTAATCGAGTTTTGTTTGGTATGTCGTTCCTGCATATACGCCGCACCACTTCTCTCTGTTGTGCGTTTATATAAACGCGATCATAATCTGGCACGTGAGTCTCATTGGCTTCCAATAACGCTTTTAAGTAGGGAACTTCTGTAGTCATTTTTTCGCTTGCATTATTGTTTCTGGTATATCTAAACTAGGAATCCTTTATATAATCTTGGAATCTTATTCCTTCTCACAAGCTAAACTGATCTGGTGATCTCTTTCAATAAGGTGGAAAACCTCCCACCTTATATATCCAACTGACTGAGATCCGACGGAGCCATAATTGAAGGAAGAGAAAAGGATGATTACGCTGTAAAAAAAACTGGGGGGGGATCGCATATTTATATACCGCAGGAACAGGCGGCTTTGTGGCGGCACAAATATGAAACGCGCGGGGCGTGCGAATATAAATTGCAGCCAAATCCGCTTCTCCGAACTTCCACCCTTTATTTCAACGCCCATCGAACTTCCACCAGCTTTTTTCAACACCCTCTCTTTTCAACGCCTCCCGGAGGCTTATATCCTTCATGTGTGATTCTATCAGAGGGCTGTGATTGGCCGGTGATAACTCCCTCCTCGGAGTCATTGCCCCTTCGTGCCGACTCTGCGTGAGGGAATATTATCAGAGATCATTCATTGGTTACAGAAACCCCACTGGTCGGCTTTATATCCAAGAGTGGTTAATAACTCCGTGTTTCATCTGTATCTCCGCATACTGAACTGAGAAGTACATTCTCCTCTTCTTGAGTTTCAGTATCCTGTACATATGAGACTCGCACGTCTCATATGTTCAACACTCTCCTCTATATATTTTTAGTAGACTATCTTTCCACTAAATCTGAGTTTCTAGAGGTTCTTTTGGGGGTATGGTATTGAGTCTGTCCGACCAATCAGGCCTTTCTGCTCTGTCTGACCAATCAAGCCTGTCTGACCAATCAGGCCTGTCTGACCAATCAAGCCTGTCTGACCAATCTGGCCTGTCTGACCAATCAAGCCTGTCTGACCAATCAGGCCTCTCTGTTCTTTCACTCTTGTCTAGCCTCTCCAATGACGGTATGGAGGATAAAGACACCTGTCTCAGACAAATGTGTGGGGTTCTTGGAGGCAGGTAAGAGACCATGGTAGATGCAAGGAATGAAGTTGGTGACTGCATAGAACACGCCGATGCATAAAAGTGCGAAACCTAGAAAATTGTTGCACGTTAGCGTAAGCTTTCGCGGAAGATGGAACACTTCTCTCGTTGTTCTATAATAAGATCTCTCACAAGTGTGGAACTTTAGTAAACATATTAGTCATTTGTATTCTGTTGTTTCCTAACTAAGTACTAGAGATAAACCAGTACACCCTCTACATAAGGGAGACTGGCTCGCCTCTTTTATATTCCCTCAGGGAGAGAACACACTCCATGCTCATGCAGTACGTGAATGCCTTGCGAGGTGTTCACGCTTAACAAAAATCTCAGCTCTCATGATCATTTGGAAGATATCCTACCTTCAAATTTGTCGCAAGTAGATTTTTTCAGGCGGTAATTCGACGAGAACCAAACCTGAAAATCCCTAAGAATAAATAAAGCTTTCAAATAAAATTGGAAAATTTTTACAATTTCAAAGCTCTTGGAAAGCTCATGGGAAGTCCATACAAAATGTATGCTTCAGTTCGCAGCTGAAATAAATCAGCGCGATGCGGATGCGAAAGCCTCCAACACCATGCGAAAGCTGTTGAACGTGAGTATGCAGTACACCTCCGATGTACTGGGTGCTCACGTGTCTGCATATAAGTATGTCCAGATGAAACATGTCTTGGTCTTCTACATGCAGGAGCCATCGGGAGCCACCGGGTGGCGTGGCCCCGATGGGCAACGGCGCGAATATATAAGAAGGAGGTCCCGCTCAAAGGTTTTAACGAGTAACGAGTCAGCTCAGTTAAGGAGAGGAAATAGCCATTTCCTAGTATTAGTTTACGGAAAGACCAGTACACCCCAAGACTGACGTGGTAACAAAGTGCCACGCTGACGAGAGAGCTAGAAACCAATATCGGAATATATTTCAGCTTATGAACTAACCAAAGGTTAAAGTCCAACATGTATGAGGTATTATGTGCAGGAGCAGTTACTCATTTGGGGAGGGCCCACACCCGTACACCACGCGATTTCATGCATAATACAGCAACTTAAATTCAAATCTGAAATTGGTACCTCAACTTAATGTTCTAACTCCCAAAGCCCACACCAGTTCTTCTAACATTTTGGTGGCGCATCTCAATACCGATCAATCAAAAAAAAGAAAAACAGAAACAATCATGAATTCTCCATTAACCCCATCCACCACGCCTTCCCCGTCGATCTCCAGCCCCTCGATCTCCAGCCCCTCGATCTCCAGCCCCTCCAACTTATCTTCCGGCACAGTGTCTCCAAGAGAGAACGAGATCCATGACAGGGACGGTTGTCTCCAAGAAAACCAAGAATTTAATCACCATCTCCAGAATCACAAACCCGGAAACCACGAACTCGTCTCGGCGGCGATTAAGGCTTCCCTGCAGACAAAGTCAGATTCTGTGGCCACTGGAGAAGGCCCAGCGTCTATTGAAAGTTCGGCAAAAACAAAAACGGACAATCAACCAAAGGTTGATGAACCAAAGATTTATGGGACAAAGTTCGGCCATGCGGGGACTCAATTGAGGATCGATTGTTACCTTAAAGATTGCGATTTGTTTGTGGATCCAATCACGGAGAAAATAACATATCAAGAAATCAAGAAATCGCTCAACCTGTTACGGGAAATTGCTGATTGTTACGAAATGACCGGTTTCGAGTGTTTTAGCGTGTTATACAGCCGTGCTCCCGAGTATAAGTGGTGGATAGACAAATGGCGGAACGTCAATGGGTTCCAGTTTGAACGGTTTTGGTCCTTAGTAGAGGCATTCCTCTTGGAGCTCAAAAGTCACGCTCCGCCCCGGAATCCTCATCATATGATGCTTTATCAATGCAAGCAGACCGGCACGCTTAATGCGTATCACGAAAAATTCGATAATTGTTATTTTCTTACCGATATCAGCTTTCGGCATGACGAGGCTATCCTCACGGCTTATTTGAGAGGCTTGAAACCTCACTTACGGAAAAGCTTGGCTTTTACGCCACTTGCCAACTATGAGGAGGCACGCCGAGTCCTTCGTGAAAGGTTTATTGACGTGGATTTCGACATGAAACGTTCACGGAGACGTAAGCGGAACCGATCCAAGAAAGCTGGTCGCTGATTCGATGAATCATGAGCAAATGACTGCTCTGAATTGATGGCACGTGCTCCAAAGCACGCAAGAAGACTAAACCCGGACTAAACCATAGAAACGTTCCCAGACTTTCTCCGATACTTTGCCCCAAGGAAAATGATTCTTTTCGTGTCCTGTGTGTCGATGGCAGGACTCCCAATCGCACCGGTTGCGGAACAGGAGGTCCAACGCCCATTCGATGGGTTCCCGTTCTTTTTCATTTCGATTCCCCATTTGTTCATTGACGGGAATAGTCCCAGAGTGCTGAAGCCTAAAAAAACTAAGACTGATCATATATATATATATGTACAGCAGAAAAGACACCCCTTTTCTTCATCGAAACAATAAGTGGGTGGGTTTATTGGAATGGTGGAATTCCAGAGACTTTGAATGTGATTTTAGAGACTGAAAAGTGGTCTGTGGGAGGATTTAACATGGGCCACATCCCCAGGGTTCCAGTTCCGAGGGCCCCAAAGAACAAAACCCACCACTATACACACTCCTACTATCCTATACTAGATTCTAATGATGGTAATTAGAGCTTGCTTGTTGTTACAAAAACATAACTGAAATGGACTTCAAAAATAAAGTGGTTGGAAATAAGAATTAATAAGGGTTTGAAATTCAGTGGATTATATGCAGGACAAACAACAATTGAGTGGTGGTAATCCATACTTTTGTGGGTAAATTTGTGGGTGTTTTCATGACTGGTTATGTTCACGTGATGATGTATAACACCAAGTTATAACATATAAAATTTCAAATGGGGTTCCAATAAAGATCTCTGTCTGACTTTTGTCATGTTTCCACGTCCTTGTCCAATTTATGTCTATATGCCGTCCTAATTTCACTGTCCAAGGTTGAAGTGTCAAAGTGTCCATGTCCATGTCAAATCTTCAATATCAAGTGTCTAGGCTCCAGTGTTCTATGTCCATGTCTTATGTCCAGTGTCTAGTGTCTTCTGTCTAGTGTCTTCTGTCTAGTGTCTTCTGTCTTTTGTCTAGTGTCTTCTGTCTAGTCACCAAAGTCCCATATCCATGTCCAATGCTCATGTCAAAAGTATAAAGTCTATTGTCTATTGTCTGGTGTCTAACCTAATGTCTGGTCTTAGATCCAGTGTCTTGTGTCTAGTGTCACGTGTCTTGTGTCTAGTGTCACGTGACTTATGTCCAGTGTCCTGTGTCTAGTCTAAGGTTTACGCCAGTCTATTGTCTCATTGTCTAGTAGTATAATAGAGTAAAGTCTAAAAAGTCTAAATTCTATTTACCTAAGAGTCTAGCGTTAGAGTCTAATTCTCCAGGAGTGCATAGTACATTTGTCTAATTGTCTAATTTTCAGTAAACAATTTTTTACTCCTTCTTTTTTTGCAATCAATGAATTATTACAGAGCTTTATAGAATCTATAAGGCTAAATATTGCCCAACGCTGAAAATTAGGTCTTGCCTTGGTTTGATTGTTATGTGCAGGACAAGAGAAAAAATACTGTAGAATGGGCCATTACCCCCCACCATAATACAATTGAACCTCTTCCTTTCTATTGCTATAAGCAGTCACCTTACAACGTCTGTACACATTGCTGTGTGAAAATCTAGAGAGATCCTGCAATCCTGGGTATATGCAGGACGTCCGAACAATGAATTTTGTCTTCAAACACCTCACTCTACAACAAACGTCTGGTCAATCCGTGGCTAGTAAAGCCTTTATTTTCTTCAAAATCTACGCGGGAGTGTGTTTTGAGCCTTAGATCCCAGTAATTGCCCCAAAAAACCAGAAAAAACCAGAAAAAACTAGAAAAAACGAAGAAAAAACAGGAAAAAACAGGAAAAAACAGGAAAAAAACCAGAGAGGAGCCAAAACATTATCCGAATCCTCATCAAATACAGATATTGAGCGTTTAGTCGTCAATGGGTGAGTCTATAATCCTTATTACGTGATATGGACCTTCATAGGCCCTGAGCAACACGCCATAGAATTGTCCTTTGGGGCCTAATTCACACGTGAACAGCTTACGGATTTCTTACTTTTCTCGGTAAAAATCTGCAATAAAAAAACGCATTTTCCTCTTTTTTGGCTTAAAAGGGTAGTTTTTACGCTATTTTCCGCTGGAAAAACGGATTATCTGCTTAATTCCGGGCGGAATTCTTCCGGAAAAACGCCAACCTTTGAAGACTTGACCGATCAGCGTAGCCAGTTTGGTGGATGTGAAATCTGGAATTTCAACAATGGAATTTTTTTAGGAAAAGTATGTTTTTGTACTTTTTGAAAAATCCGTTGGCTGGCTAAAAAAGTAATTTTAGTGGATTGGTTTTTCCTGTACGTAAGCTCTAGAGAAAAATAAGAGGAGTGTTTTTTTTTCCGGCTCTCGTGGCTTATGTGTGCTCTGTCCAGCGTATTGGTGTAATGTCTCATTTGTCCAATTGTCTAATTGTCTAATTGTCTAATTGTATAATTGTCAACTTGTCTAATTGTCTAACTGTCTAATTTTATACTTATCTACTTGTCTACTTGTCTACTTGTCTACTTGTCTACTTGTCTAATGGACTATTTGTCCAATTTCATACTTGTCTAATTGTCTAATTGTATAATTGTAAACTTGTAAACTTGTCTAATTGTCCAATGGACTAATTGTCTAATTTTATCCTCGTTTAATGGACCAATCGTTCCATTTTATACTTGTCTACTTGTAAACTTGTAAACTTGTCTAATGGACTATTTGTCTAGTTGTCTATTTGTCTAATGGAATATTTGTCTAATTGACTACTTGACTACTTGTCCAATTGTCAAATTAAGTACCTTTCCAATTATCCAATTTTGTTCTTGTCCAATTATCCAATTGACTGATTGTGCAATTTTTAACTATTCTACTTGTCTACTTCTCCAGTTGTCCAAATGTCTTATGGACTAATTGTCCAATCTTCTATTTGTCCAATTGTCCAAATGTCTAATGGACTAATTGTCTAATTATTTAACTATCTTATATACGGTTTGTCCGATTGAATAATTGACGAATTGTCTAATTTACGACTTGTCCAATGATGAAAGTGTCTAATTGACTAATTGTCTAAATTCAAATTGACTAATTGTCTAATTGTCTAATCGTCTAATTGTCTAATTGTCTAATTGTCTAATTGTCTAATAGACTAATAAACTAATGTCAAATTATTCAATTTTCCAATCCAATTTTCCATTTTCTACTTGTCCAATGGGCTGGTGTGGTTATAGTGGTTATAGCTATTTAATGTCGTGGTTTGGCAGCTAAATTCATGTAGTGTGGCGGTGTGGTGTGGTGAAATTTTTTTTTTTTTACATGTGCGGGTGGAACGAGAGCGGGTCTAGAAGATGGCAAAATTTCAGGGTCTGGGGTGGTGTTTGTGTGGAATTAATTGCAAATTATTGGGGATTATGTAGTGGTTGGGGAAAATCCGGGGTGCAGCGGCCGGAACAAGCGAGATCCGGGGCTTATATCCAGTTCCGACCTCTTGACTCAGGTCGGTTCATGGTCCCCCCAAAAAAATCAATTGAGTATTTCTGGAGGGATTCTAGTGGTAACGGAAATTTTTGTTGTTGGGAACGTGTTTTTCGGATGTGAGAAGTGGAACGGGTAGAATCCGGTGAATTCCGGTGGATTCCGGTGTTTTCGGGGACCGGAATCAGGAGATCCGGGGCTTATATCCAGTTCCGAGGGCTTAACTCAGGCCATTTTCGCCTGGGCGAAAAAGAAATTCCAATTCCACAATTTTTTGGGCCATTTCCCCTGGGTTTTGAACCCCGATATTTCAATTAGTGGTTGCCATTTTTCAAAGATTAAGCCTGAGCCGTTCCTCACGTGACCGGCCGGATTCCGAGGGTAAAGAAACTTTTTTATGAGAGAAGGACTCATAACCATCGAGATTAAGTGAGTGCAAATTTTTTTTTTTTTTAAAAAAAGGGGGGTCCTGCCTGCATAGACGAACGCCTTTTAGGATTTACGAACCCCCCCACCCAATTTCACGCATTTCCCATTTTATTTCACTTGGGGACTTTAAACAATGGGTTCATGGGATGTACGGGTGCGCCTGTTATCGCACCATAAAATATAAATATGCGCACATATCGTAACCCCACGTCTTCCTTCTTTTTTACAACCACCACTTTCCCAAAATGGAACTTTCTCCCGCCCAAAAAGAAACATTCGAAAAAGATGGCATGCTCTGTATCCCCAACTTCCTTAGCGCCCAAGAAGTGGCGCAATTGATGCAGGAATCGCACCGGTTGTTGAGCTCCTTGGACTTGGATTCGCACCCCAAAACCCAGTTCCATATCGACGAGGGCCACCACGTCGGCGATAAGTACTTCTTTGAATCTGCAAATAAAGTGTCGTTTTTCTTCGATACTGATGCGTTTGATGAAAACGGGCAGCTCCGGTTCCCCAAGGAGAAAAGCATCAACAAAATCGGCCATGGGTTGCACATGCACAACCGCGTGTTTCAGGAGGTGACGTTTAAGGGGCGGGTGCAGAACATTGCACGTGACTTGCACTATACCGACCCCCGGGTGCTTCAGAGTATGCTTATATGCAAGAACCCCAAGATGGCCAAAGATCTGGAGGATTTGGAGGATTCGGAGGATGGTGGGGACGCTCGGGATAATGAAGTGCCATCGCATGCGGATGCAACTTTCCTCTTTACGCACCCGCAAAGTGCCATTGGGTTTTGGTTTGCCTTGGAGGACTGCACAGTGCACAACGGCTGTCTTCTGTACAGTCCGGGCACCCATAAACTGGTGCCTCTAACACAGCAATTTACCCGGGCCGAGGGCGCTAACAAAGGGTGTAAGTTTGTTGAGGTGGAGCACGGGCCTGTGCCCACGGAGATCCCCGATTTCAAGATGGTGGAGTGCAAGGCTGGCTCTTTGATTCTCATCCACCACTCGGTGCTCCACAAGTCGGAGAAAAACGTGCTGGACAAGTCCCGGTTTGCGTATGCGTTCCACGTGATCGATGGTACGGCCAGGTACGACGAGAAGAACTGGCTTCAGATTCCTGTTGAGGGCGGCACGAACTTTCTGAAATTGTATACTAAGGAGGAGAAACAAGGATGAACTTTTGGGTGCAAATTTGCTGGATGGAACAAGGACAATTCAGGTTTAATAAAAAAGAAAGCTGTACCAGTAAACCCTAAGATTCTTTATGAATCAAGTAGAATAGAGTAAGTCGTGCATTGATGTACTGTATGGTAGAGAAATTACTGTATATACGTTGAAAGGTTGCATTGACTCCTGTATATACCCGGAAATACTGTATGCAGCCTGCAGTCCTGTATTAAACCTGCAGTCCTGCACGGAACCCTAAACCTTCACACAACCCTAACCCTACATACGATCCTGTATACAACCTGTAATCCTGTACACAACCCTAGATCCTACATACAACCCTAAACCTACACACAACCGGAATCGTACAATCTAGGATCATCACTAACCATTAATCAGTAAGTCCCCAAAGATTCACTAGTACACGGCTTTAGTAAGGTCTCGGATATCACACGTAAGCTGGTGCACGAAATCCACCAAGTCCAACTTCTTCAAATAAAGAGCCAAAAAAAATTGGGCCACCCGCGAGTCCAGATGCTCAAGTCGAAATACCTGGTAGTCCAAGAAAATCACCATCAACTGGCGTAACTTTTTCCGCTTGAAATCCCGGATCTCCTTCCTCTTAAGATTCTCATAGACATTTTTTTTCGTCTGGAGAACCGTCGCTGGCTTCACCACTTTACTATAAGCCTTCGCTCTCCGCTGGAGATCCAGAAGCAGATCTTTTGCATTGGGGCTTTTCAGGCCGAAAATAAACCGTTTGGCAGGTGCAGTCAAGTTGGAGACCATCACGTGTCTTTCCCGGACTCGATTGGCCACTCGGCTGAGAATCCTTGGTTTCCGTGAAGTCCTTGGGTTCATTTTAAGAGTTTTAAGAGGCGTGGAGAGGTCTAGAGAGGCCTAGAGAGTCCTGGAGAGTCCTGGAAAAAATCCTATTTAGCAGACCTGGAAAAGACTATTTTGGAGTCTTTTGAAGGAAATTATCTGAGTTTTTCGGAAAAAAAGACGGTTTTTGAGTCTTTTGAAGGAGACTTTTCGTGGAAATTCTGGGAAAAATAGACGATTTTTGGGTTTAAGTCTTCAGTACGGTCTCGGGAAATTCAGACTGATTTATAGCAATTCGTCGTGATTTCTGGTGATTTTTGGTGATTCCAAAAGACTTTTTGGAAACCTTTGAAGACGTTTTTCAAGCAAGGTAGGCTTTTATGCAGGAAGTCTCAACAATTCTTTGGAAATGTCTGAGCAATTTGAGTCAGCTGTTTCTGTAGCAATTTCTGTAGCAATTTTTCCAGAAAACAAGACTCTTTTTAAAAATATAGTCTTTTGGAAATGTGGTTAGCAATGTCGTTTGGTTTTAGCAATTTAGTCAGGAATGTAGACTCTTTGATGTAGCAATTTCTAGCGATTCTAGCGATTCTAGCGATTCCTAGCGATTCTAGCGATTCCTAGCGGTGTCTAAATCAATATAGACTATTTTTTTCAACAATTCTAGCAAAATTTCCAGTCTCTAGGAATTTTTTTGGCAATTCAGACTCTTCAATCTACCAATTCTTGATAATGTCGTTTGTTTTTAACAATGTAGACTCTTATAATTAGCAATTCCTGTAAAAGTCTTTATAGTTTTTTCTAGCAAATTAGTCCTTAGCAATGTCTTTGGAAATCTTTAGAAATAGTCCTTCAATACTTGGATTTGGCGAAGTATGTGGCTATATCTTTAGCAATGTTCTTTACTAATAGTCTTTCAGCACTAATTTCTAGCGATTCGGTTGGAAATTTGTTGGAATTTTTGTTGGAAGTTCTGTAGCAAGGTCTGGTGTGTCTCTAGCAATTGATCTCTAGTAATCCAGTCTTGAACAATTGGTCTCTAGCAATTGGTCTTAAACAGTTAGTCTTTAATAAGTATCTAGCAATAATTAGCACCAGTTTTTCTGAATGTTTGTAGAGATTTTCTTAGCAATCTAACTTTGAATGTTTAGCAGTTAGTCTTGGAAGTAGCAATCCTTGGTAATGGAACTCTAGGAGCAGGACGAATCAGCAGACTTTAGGAGCAGGACGAATCAGCAGACTTTAGGAGCAGGACGAATCAGCAGACTTTAAAAAGTTGGAATATTCAGCAGTCTTTGGAAGTAGCAATCTTCAGTAATTGAACCTTGGAAGTAGCAATCTTCAGTAGCTGGTCTTCTAGAAAGTCTATATCAATCTTCAGTAATTGGACCTTGTAATGTTTAGCAGTTTGTATTTCAGAAAGTCTATAGCAATATCTTCAGGAATAAGACTTTGGAAGTAGCAATACTCAACAAGTGAACTTTGGAAGTAGCAATCTTCAGCAATAAGACTTTAGAATCAGCAATACTTAGCAATATCTTTGGAGCTTGAATGACTTGAATGGCTTAGATTCTTGAAAAGATAGTTAAATGAATTTTGGACGGGGCGGATGGAGAGGTTTAAATAAAATGGCTTTGGTGAGAACACAGAAGAGAGGCTGCGCACGATTTGGGTGCAATTTTTGCGCGCGCTCACTCACCAATAAGCCGCACTCACCAATGGAAAGTTGAACTTTTACCCTTGATTAGTTCATAAGTTGGAACTTTATTACGATATTTGTTTGATAACACTCTAGGGTGTACTGGTCTATCTTACGGTGTACTGGTCCGTCTTGGGGTGTACTGGTCTGTCTTGGGGTGTACTGGTCAGTCTTAGGGTGTGCTGGTCTGTCCGTAAACCAATACTAGGAAATGGTTATTTCCTCTTCTTAATTGAGCTGAATCGATACTCGTTAAAACCTTTGAGCGGGACATTTTTCTTATATAGTCCGGTGGCTTCCCGATGGCTCTATGGCTCCTGCATGTAAAAGACCAAGACCCATTGTTGAACATATGAGACTCGCACGTCTCATATGTACAGGATACTGAAACTCAACAAGAGGAGAATGTACTTCTCAGTTCAGAATGCGGAGATACAGATGAACCACGGAGGTATTAGCCACTCTTGGATATAAAGCCGACCAGTGGAGTATCTGTAACCAATGAATGATCTCTGATAATATTCCCTCACGCAGAGTCGGCACGAAGGGGCGATGACTCAAATTTTGTACAGCTCGTTCAGTTTATAGAAATGTGGGGTAAATTTTGGTTCAATAGAACCAGTAAAACCTCCATGAAAGAGGTCTGTTAAGCCAAAAAAAATAAAGCCAAAAGAAAATGCCTAAAATAAGCAAGTCGTATTTGATATTTGGATGATCCATCATTTTCACAATGCTTATAACGTATATCTATTAATATATATGACGTCATTTTATCTATGGCTGGACAGATAAATAAATTCTGGGTCAAAAAGAGACGGAAATCGGTCTCCATACATTCAACTACTTTTATACTTTCCTGAGATTTAGATTAACTCTTTGCCTAGCTTTCTATCTATACTGACGATGGACCAATCTGTCTAATCCTTCTTTAATCTGTCTAATCCGTCTTGTCTGTCTTGTCTGTCTTGTCTGTCTTGTCTGTCTTGTCTGTCTGTCCAACCTGTCCAATCTGTCCAATCTGTCCAATCTGTCCTGTCCAATTTGTTCTGTCGTATCCTGTCTTGTCTTGTCTTGTCCAATCTCTCTAATCTGTCTAATTCTTAATCGGTCCCAAATTCCTAATCGTTTCCTAATGGGTCTGTCTGTCCAATCTGTCCAATCTGTCCAATCTGTCCATTCTGTCTTGTCCACTCTAATCTATTTTGTCTTGTCTAATCTGTACAATTTGTCCTGTCCTCTCCTGTCTTGGCTTGTCTTATTCAATCTCTCCAATTTGTCCAATTTGTCTTGTTTAAACTGTCCTGTCTTGTCTTGTCCTGTCCAATCTGTCCATCTGTCCAATCTGTCAAATTCCCAATCGGTCCAAAACTCCTAATCCGTCTTTCTGTCTGTCTGTCTGTCTGTCTTTTCCTGTCCAATTTGTCCAGATGTACTGATGGCTAGTCCTGGTGCGACTCGGAGAAAGGGGAATTTGCAGCCACGACACACATCACGTGACCCGAACTTTTACATGGACAATCCCCAACCAAACCTTCCTACCACGCCAAAAATCACTGAAATAACCTCTAAATACTTAGACACAAAATCCTTTATCCCAAAATATCCAATTCTTTTTTTCCGCCCCGAAATTCGTTGTCTAGCCTTTAAAGTGTGGGCCCGGACCTTATATGCAGGCGCAGGTGCACCCCTTATCTAATCTGGTGCGCCACTATCCCTTCCTACTACTACTTCTTTCTACCTTACTTATACCCAGCTTGACGCAAGCTACCACCGAAGATCACGTGAATTCCACCCCACGGTTTCTTTACTTCATTTAGGAAAAGTTTTTTTTATTGCTACTCTCCAGGCCCCCTTTGTTATCCGTCTCCTCACCCTCCCCGTGATCTACTACTTACACCCCTCAATGGAAGCCGCAGACTGTTTAGTTGGCGAGGACAAAAGGGTGGTGGTTTTGGGAGATTTGCCTGTTTCGATTGGCCGGGCTTCCAGCCGTGTGCTTGAGCGGGCCGCCAAGAGCTCCAATTTGTACCTTGCAAACTCCCACATTTCCAAGGAACACGCTAGGTTGTTTTTGCAGAACAACGAGGTGTTGATTGAAGATTTAAACTCCAGTTTCGGCACCATCAAGAATGACGACCTTCTTATTCCTTTTAACCGTATGCCGTTGAAGGAGGGCGATATCTTGGGCTTTGTTTTGAACCGCTCCTTGTCGTACATTCTGACCATGCGGAATAATAGAGGACTCCAGAAGACGGTGCCATTGTCGATGTTTTTGAAGCCAAAGATCCAGCTTGAATTCAAAGTCACCAACATTGATATCCCCGCCCGCTCCATTGTGTTGGAACGTCTTTCGTGTGAGTCCGTTGCTGATGGTCTTCTTGCGAAAGCGTATGCTTTGACCCCGGACTCCGGGGATGCTATCCTGAATGAAGAGGCTGCTGATAAGAAGGAGATTTCCAGCATGTCGTTTTCCAACTTGTTGAATTCAGATTCTTGCCAATGCACTGATGTCAGTGACTCCAATGAGCCTCAGTGCAGGCTTGACACTAGCCAGTGTCAAAATGATATGTTTCAGTATACTGATTCGGAAGCCGAGGAAACTACAGTGTGTGAATCGGATGCCTCTCAATTGCATCCTGATAATGACTCTGTTCAGAATGTCTCTGAAGATGAACCGGAGCCACAGGTTGCACATGACTCCGAGTTGCATGTTTCAGAATTGACACTGCATGTTTCAAACTTGGCACTGCATGTTTCAGACTCGGCCCTGCATGCTTCCGATGACGAGTCGGAAATCCTCGTGAACTTGGGCCCTGGGCTGGATTTTGACGAAGACAAATCCCAAGAGCTTGTTAATCTTATTGAGTTTGACAATATTTCGGACGTCACAAAGGTGGCGGACTCTGAATTCAGTTGCCATGATACGTTGTTATCTGCAGTATACCTGGAAGACGAGAAGATTTACTCCGAGCAGGAAGAGGAAGAGGAAGAGTTAAGTGAAAGTGAGAGTGAAAGTGCAAGTGAGGGTGAAAGCGAAAGTGACAGCGACTCGGATGAGGAAGTCATTGACCTTAGTGAGGAAGGAAATGAGCAGGCCTCATTTGCCAGAGGAGAAATTGCACCCAATCTTGTGGTTGACCAAGTCTGGGAAGAGAAGTTGGCATGGTGCCCTTACGAGACGCAAGAAGTCCTCTCTGCCGCCGTGAGTTTCTCCCGCAAAAGAAGGCACGAGGAAATCGAGTTCAGCGTGGAGAGTCCGCCTGCTCCGCCAGCCAAAAAGAAACGGCTGAACGGCATCCTATGGGAGGTTGGCAAGGGCGCCATGTACGTCACAGGCACGCTCATGGCGTTGGTGGCCTACGGAGGCTACTTGGTCAACAACAAGATGTGAGCGACCATGTGTTTTTGTTTGATTGCTTTTTATTGATTGCAAAAAATGTCTAGCACTTGTAGCTCTAGCTCTACTTTGGCCTATTTGCCAGTACTTCTATTGTTTTCCCTGCATGTTGTTCATCTGCGACATCATGGGCAGGTTCATGAGCTGCTGCTGCATTGCCGGCAGAGAGATCATTCCATTCTGCATGATCTGCGGCTGAGGTTGTTGCTGTTGCTGCTGTTGCTGTTGCTGCTGTTGCTGTTGCTGCTGTTGCTGCTGTTGTTGCTGTTGATGCAACTGTGGCAGGAGATGATTCAGGAGGTTTTGTTGCCCCGAGGAACTGGTAGCATTGGACCCAGCCTGGCCATTGTTCCCGGCCGAATTAGGCTGTCTCTGCATGGCCTGTCTTCTCTGCTGCTGAAGGGCCTGGAACTGCCGGAGCCTCTGGAAGTACGTGGGGAACCGTTGCAAGAGTTGCTGCTGGATATGCTTGGCTTGCTGGATGGCCTGCTGGTGCTGCTGGGGCGTGAGCCTGCTGCGGTTTGGAGCCATGCCCGTGTTCCCCATTTGGACAAGAGCATTCATGCGTGTTTGCAATTGTCGGAACGTGTGTTGTTCTTGTGGGGTCAACGTCATTTGGAAGATCTGCTGCTGCTGCTGCTGTTGTATTGAAGGTTTCTGGCCCGCCTGGGTACCGGGCCGTCCTGCACTTTGCGCCAGCCCGGCTGAAAGTGGGCCTTGGGCTGCTGAAAGTGGGCCTTGAGCTGCTGAAAGTGGGCCTTGGGCTGCTGCAAGCGAATGTGCCAGGCCTTGGCTGGACATTTGCGCCGTGTTTTGCGCCTGACCCATTGCTTGCCCACCTTGTCCGGCATAGTTCATCATGTGGGGCCCCGGTTGAACTTGAGGCGACGATAAGCCTGGGGCCATTCTGCTGTTGATGTTTCCATTCATGTTGGGGGTGCCCATGTTGGGGGTGCCCATGTTGGGGGTTCCGATATTGGAGTTGCTCTGTGAGTTGCCCATTTGGGGCGTACTATGCACTGATCCATATTGGTTTTGAGCTCCAATCTTCTGCCGTTTGGCCTGGAAGTTTTGCTGCTGCTGCTGTTGTTGTTGTTGCTGCTGTTGTTGTTGCTGCTGATGTTGCTGCTGCTGCTGCTGTTGTTGTTGTTGTTGTTGCTGTTGTTGCTGTTGTTGCTGTTGTTGCTGTTGTTGTTGTTGTTGTTGTTGCTGTTGTTGTTGTTGGCGTAACTGCTGCTGCCGAGCTTGTTGCATTTGGAACTGCTGAGCTCTTAAACGACTGGCTTGCTTGGCCAACTCTTGTTGCTGAGGGGTTTGGCTTTGTTGGTTTTGCATGGTGGTCTGGAGTGGTGATTGGAGTGGGTTTGGTGAACTGATCTGATTCTGCGAATTGAGCTGACTCTGCGAATTGAGTGGATTTTGTGCACTCATTTGTGTCTGTGGACTCATTTGGTTCTGGAGACTTTGGCCTTGCATTTGTGGACTGTGCATGGCCATTTGGGCCTGCACTCTGCCGTTGACATTGGGGGAACCAACTGCATTGCCGTATTGGGGCATCATACCCATTTGCGCCAGTCTCTGGTTCCGTTGTGCTTGCATATTGGAGATGCGTTGCTGGGCCGTCAAATTGCCTTGCTGGAGCTGGGGCAGGTTTTGGAACCCCACGTTTTGAAGTGGTTGGCCCTGCACATTCAACGGCAGCCCTTGTGGACCGGAAAACTTGCCCTGGAACTGGGAGTTTTGGCTGGAAAATTGGGGGCTGGCTGCCTGTTTTTGGAGCTGGAACCGGGCATTGGCTTTCTGGAGATTTTGCTGCTGCTGCTGTTGCTGCTGCTGCTGCTGCTGCTGTGGATTCGGCTGTTGCTGGGCCTGGGCCTGCACCTGCTGGGCCGGTTGCGTCTGTGCAGGTTGCTGCTTGAAGGCTCCTCCAAGAGAGGGATTGTTGGAAACCAAAGAGTTCTGGGTCTGGGCCGCCACCGCAGCTCCGGCTTGTGCCTTTTGAGTCTCCTTCCGTTTTCGAATCTCCTCAATGAATCTGAGCCGCATAAACCGGTTGGCAGTCCCGTTGCCTGCAGGTAGCACCGACGACGAGCCTATATTAGTAGAAGCAATAGAAGCCTTTTTGTCAGCCGACCCCGAGATTCCTGTACTCTGGGTGCCGTTAGCGGGCGAGGACTCCAAGGCTGCGTCTGAAGAAGTGGAAAACGAAGGCCCCACCACCACAAGCTTTTTCTGGGACGTGCTCTCGGCAGGATTCTTGTACTTGTTCGAAAGCAAGAACATAAACTCTTCGTATTCCGACAGTTTCTGCATGGTGAGCTGGTCCTGGTGCAACTTGCGGACCTCCACTTTGGAAGGCTCCCTGTGGGAGTGCACAATGGACGCTTCGCCGGAGGTGGGGTCCATTTTGATCTGGGGGAACGCCAGCTCGGGATGGAGATATTCCGCCTGAAGATACGGGTTCAACGGCACCGAAAGGTCGAGTTTTCGGTTGGTCAAATTGAGGATCTCCGACTCCATCTGTAGCGAGAGCACATCCGTAAATTTGGTGAGCGTGGAGTCCGTATGGTAGAGGAGATCGTAGTAGAGAGACTGTGGCGTGGGCCTTAGAAGCGTACGGTACGCTTTGGGCTTGGAAGGTTTCTCTGCTTTTGTGTCTCCTGCATCCAGGCTCTTTGAATCGGAGTCAGTACCAACTCCAGGTCCAGCACCAGCTCTAACTGCAGCACCAGCTCCAACTCCAACTCCTTTTTCGGCACCCTTCACGCCATTCTCTAGAGCGGCCGGGGGAGAAGATTCATCACAAACTTTCTTTGTTCGGTGATCATACACCTGCAAAACAAGACAACCATCATAAAATTTGATGGAAAAGTCCTTTAAAAGCTCAGTCATCTCCGCGGGCACTTCTTCGTTGATCACGTGGCGCAAGAAACTCTTGATCATGGCCGATTCCTTGGGCACGATGTTGCTGTCCTGCGTATTGTTGAAGCGGTAGTGAGTATCATAGATATGAAGGTTCAACGAGGGCGGATACTTGGCGTATTTCTTAAGGATTTCCTGCAGCGTGGAAGCAAAGTGGTAATTGCCGAATTTGGCTCGATTCTGCTTCAATAACTGGAGTTTCTGTGCCGCCGTGGGGCCGTTGCCAGTATCACTGGCACTCTGCACATTCTGCACATTCGGCACATTCTGCAACTTGGCCCGTTCTCCGCTCCACTCTGACATGCCTCGAAACAAAGCTCAACGACAGGAGGGGAAGATTCAATGGGCTAGACTAAAGAGGCCTTTGAAAAACGTCCAGATTCGTCGGTGGGCCGAAACGAAAAGCGGGATCCGACTGCTCGGATAGATAGACTGCGACGAAGGAAGTTCGTTAGCTGTTTCGGTGCAAAACGGCGCCACCAAAAACAATGGGTGTCTCGGGGCGGGGTGTGCTTGGACGGGTCTACCGGGCTAATCAAAGACACGCTTAAAACCTTGAAGGAAGTCTCCGCTAAGTATGGTGTTTGATACGGAGACTTGTTTGTGAAAAACGTCGCGCGTCACGTGCGCGCACACGTGACACGGCCAAAGTATGGTTTTCTGGCGTTTTTTCCACGCCCAGATGCCCTTTTTCCCCGGAAAAAAATGGGGGTTTGGTTTTTGGAGGTGGGTAGGTGTTTTTAAGGTACTGGTAGGTTTGATTTTCCTTTTTTGTGGTGGTATTTTTTCGTGTTGGTATTTTTTGTGTGGTGGGTGGGGTTGGAGTAATGTTTAGTGAGCATTTGGTAGAGTGGAGGATTTTTGTGAATAGTGCGAGATTAGACAGAATGGAGAGAATGGAGAGAATGGAGAGAATGGACAGAATGGACAGAATGGACAGAATGGACAGAAAGGACAGAAAGGACAGAATTAGACAAAGAGTAGACAAAAATAGACAGAATTAGACAGAATTAAACAAGCACACAGGGAGTATACGAAAATGGACAAGAATTACACAGAAAATAAATAGAATTTGAACAGCCATGGAGAAGGAGTATGCAGAACTAGACAGAATTAGACAAAAAAGGTGTAGACACAAGAGAGAATTAGACAAAAATACAGGGAGTAGACAGAAATGGACAGAATTAGACAAAAATACAAATAATAGACAGAAATGGACAGAGTTTAGATAAACACCCAGAATGACTTCCTCCATTTTGGTTTCTTCACATCTTGAAAACACCAGATCAAGAAGGAACAAAACACTCTTTGACTTCTCCACTTGACCCAGGAAATCTTTCCTTTTTCCATCGATTTTGGGAGGAGATTTCATCAGGTGATATTCCCTTTTTTCATGACTTTTGGGAGGAGACTCCACTTAATTCTTCCACTTTGACTTCTTCCACTTTGATTTCTTCACAAGATTCTTAAAAAAGAACCAAAAAAGGAACAAATGAACTCAAAGAGAAACCGAAAGACCAAAAAAGGAAATGAAGAAACCAAAACTGGAACCAAATGAATTTAAATGATTTCTTCACATTTTGTCTTCTTCACATTTTGTCTTCTTCACATTTTGTCTTCTTCACATTTTGTTGATTTTTCCATGACCTCTTCCATTTTGACTTCTTCCACTGACTTCTTCACATCTTGAAAAAGACAAAAGACAAAAGACCAAAGACCAAAAAGAAGCAAAAGACCAAAAGAACCAAAGAAACCAAAATAGAAACACATAAACCCTTTTGACTTCTTCATATCTTCAACTTAATTCTCCACGGGTTTTTGATATCTTCGCAAGTTCCCAATGATTCTGAACGCTTTGCTGACTTTTTCCATGATTTCTTCACATTTTTCTTAAAAAAGAAGAAAAAAGAAGAAAAAAGAACCAAAAAAGACCAAAAAAGACCAAAAAACCAACAAGTAAAGCAAAAATGGAACTAAATTCACCAAAAGAAGAACCAAAAGATCAAAATTGAACACAACAGCAAATAAACCTTCATGACTTCTTCACATCTTCAAATTGATTCTTCACGCTTTTTTGTCTTCTCCACCTGATTTTAGACGGGGAGGTTCCAGGTGGAAATCCTTTTTTCCATGACTTTTGGACGGGAGATTCCACTTGAATTCTTCAAATCTTTCTTAAAAAAGAACCAAAAATGGCACAAATTAATCAAAAAAGGAACAAATGAGCCAAAAGAAAAATCGAAAGACCAAAAAAGGAAACAAATCAATTTAAATGAGTTCTTCACATTTCGATTTCTTCCACTATGACTTCTTCACATTCTTCTTCAAAAAGAAGAGAAAAGATCAAAAGACCAAAAGACCAAAAGACCAAAAGACCAAAAGACCAAAAGACCAAAAGACCGAATAAGAAAACAAATAGACAAATCAACCAAAATGGAAACAAATAAAGATCCATGACTTCTCCCCTTGAAGTTTGACTGGAGACTTCACTTGAGTTTTATGGGGAGGTTCCACTTCCATTTCTTTCATTTTGAATTCTTCACGACCTTCCTTAAATGGAACCAAAAAAAGGAACAAAAAGACCAAAAAAGGAACAAAAGAACCAAAAAGAACCCAAAAGAGCCAAAAAAGAACCAAAAAAGGAAACGTTAATGACTTCTTCACAGTTTTTAGACTTCTTTCATGACGTTTAGACGGGAAGTTCCAGGTGGAACTCCTCTTTTCCATGACTTTTGGACGAGACCGTCCACTTTCATTTCTTCCATTTTGACCTCTTCCTCTTAGACTCTCACCTTTGACTCCTTCACATCTTGAAAAAGAACCAAAAAGGAGGCAAAAACCATAAAAGGAAACAAATAACAAATCAACCTTAATGAGGTCTTCACATTTCGTATTGATTCTGGAGGCGTTGTTGACTTCGCCCAAGACTTCACATCTTTTTTAAAAAAGAACCGAAAAAGGAACAAATAAAGCAAAAAAGGAACAAATAAAGCAAAAAAGGAACAAATAAAGCAAAAAAGACCAGAATAGAACCAAACAACAGACAAACATAAATGTCTTCTTCACATCTTTTAACTTCTTCACACTTTCACTTCTTTCATGACTTTCAGACGGGAAATTCCCCTATAACTTCTTCACAACTTTCTTAAGAAAGGACCAAAGAAGAATCAAAAGACCAAGCGACCAAATAAGGAACAAAAAGACCAAAAGAAACAAACAACAAATAAACCTTAATGACTTCTTCACACTTTAACTTCTTTCATGACTTTTAGACGAGAAATTCCACCACAGTAAAACTTCCCTCTTTCATGACTTTGAAACGGGAGATTCCACTTCCATTTCTTCCATTTTGACTTCTTCAATTCTTTCATAAAGAAGAACCAAAGAAGAACCAAAAGACCAAGCGACCAAAAGTCTAAACGACCAAACGACCAAAAAAGACCAGAATAGAAGCAAAAAAGAAGAAACAAACAACAAACAAACATAAATGACTTCTTCACACTTTGACTTCTTCACACTTTGACTTCTTCACCTCTGACTTCTTTCATGACTATTAGACGGAAAATTCCACTTTGAAATCTTCACACTTTGACTTCTTGACACCTTTCTTAAGAAAGAACCAATAAAGGAACAAATGAACCAAAAATGGAAAGAACACCAAATAACCATTACTGACTTCTTATCTTTGTTTCAATTCCAAACGCTTTGTTGACTTCTCCACTTGACTCTTAGACGTGGAAATCCCCTCTTTTTGAATTCTTCACATCTTTCTTGAAATGGAACCAAAATGGAACCAAAATGGAACCAAAAAGGAACCAAATAAGGAACAAAAAGAACAAAAAGATCAAAAAGATCAAAAAGAAACAAGTAAACCGAAAAGAACCAAACAACAAATTAACCTTAATGACTTCCTCACACTTTAACTTCTTCCATAACTTTCAAACGGGAAATTCCACTTCCATTTCTTCCATTTCGATATCTTCCCCTATAACTTCTTCACAACTTTCTTAAGAAAGGACCAAAGAAGAACCAAAAGACCAAGCGACCAAAAGTCTAAACGACCAAACGACCAAAAAAGACCAGAATAGAAGCAAAAAAGAAGAAACAACAAGAAATAAACCTGACTGAATTCTTCACACTTTGACTTCTTCACCTCTGACTTCTTCACCTCTGACTTCTTTCATGACTTTTAGACGGAAAAATTCCACTTTGACTTCTTCACACTTTGACTTCTTGACACCTTTCTTAAGAAAGAACCAATAAAGGAACAAATGAACCAAAAATGGAAAGAACACCAAATAACCATTACTGACTTCTTATCTTTGTTTCAATTCCAAACGCCTTGTTGACTTCTCCACTTGACTCTTAGACGTGGAAATCCCCTCTTCCATGACTTCTGGACGGCAAGATTCCACTGGACTTCTTCACACTTTGAATTCTTCACATCNCTTGTTGACTTCTCCACTTGACTCTTAGACGTGGAAATCCCCTCTTCCATGACTTCTGGACGGCAAGATTCCACTGGACTTCTTCACACTTTGAATTCTTCACATCTTTCTTGAAATGAAAGCAAAAAAGGAAAGGAATGGGCCAAAAAAGAGGCAAATGAACCAGAATGAGTTCTTCACATTTTGGGCTACTTCAGACCAAAAGACCAAAAGACCAAAAGACCAAAAGACCGAATAAGAAAACAAATAGACAAATCAACCAAAATGGAAACAAATAAAGATCCATGACTTCTCCCCTTGAAGTTTGACTGGAGACTTCACTTGAGTTTTATGGGGAGATTCCACTTCCATTTCTTCCACTTTGACTTCTTCACAAATTTCTTAAGAAAGGACCAAAGAAGAACCAAAAGACCAAAAGACCAAAAGGCCAAAAGACCAAAGAAAACAAACAACAAATAAACCTTTATGACTTCTTCACACTTTAACTTCTTCCATAACTTTTAGACGGGAAATTCCACTTTGACTTCACAGTTTTTTCACTTCTTCCATAACTTCTAAACGGGAAATTCCACTTTGACTTCACAGTTTTTTCACTTCTTCCATAACTTTCAAACGGGAACTTCCACCAAGGTGAACCTTCCCTAAATGGAACTTCCCTAAATGGAACTTCCCTAAATGGAACTTCCCTAAACTTTTGCGGTGGAATTCCCTAAGACTTCGTGTTCAAGCAGAAATTAATCAACTTAAACAATTTCTGGCGGTCGTCCTCGTTAAATATCCATAACCCGTAAATATCGCCCAAAACGTTTTTCACAATAATCAAGTTATCGTTCATTTCAATATTCATTTCACATATGCCGCTGGCCGGATTAGGAAAAAAACTCTTGACGGCGTGGTTCGGAAGAAGCCCCACGGAGAAATTCTCGGGCGATTGTCGGTTCAATAGAATGAGCCCGTAACAAAAGAGGTTTTGGAGATCATTGGACGTAAGCGGTCTATTGGGGACGGTGGAGGAGAAATGGCGTAAGTAGAGCGCCAACGTGCCCTGGTACTCTGTTTTGGACCAGTCCTCGTCTTGGAACTTGTAGATGACGCAGTGGGAGGTAGTGTATAGAAGCTGTTTGACCTGGGCATCGTAGCGGGAGATGACGTTAAAGTTGAGGGTATTTTTGTAGAGCCCGAGGGCTTCCTGGGGGGTGATTTGTGTTTCGGACATGTTGGCTGCTTACCTCATTTGGAAGTTGAAGTATTCTCTCACACCCGTACACCAGGAAAAAAGAACAACTTGATCGTCATACGCGAGCCGTGGTCGAATAAGCCACCAAGCGGGTCATTACGATTTGTGTGTCTGGCTTGGTGGTGTCACTTATCACCAATCCATTTACTTCGGTCTTTTGGGGTTGTAATACCTAGTAGTAATCCACCAAAATTTTATTTCATGTTAGGAATTTATTTATGACCATTAGTATGCAGTACTTAGTGGCCCTGGATCCTAATATTGAGACTGAGCTTA